>JASDQU010198511.1:24651-37478 GCA_032191745.1 Picea mariana
GTTATTATGGGAATTAACTTTATTTCATGAGTGATTTCAAGAATTATAGGTTGGCATATCTCCACTCTCCCTAAGGAAGAATTTCCACTTGGAGATACTTCAAAAATACATGGATATGGTGATTTATCTACCTTTTCACCCCCATGCCATTCAACACCCGGAGGTCAATGATAGTAAAATTCGGTAGGAAGTTATTACAGGAAATCCATAGAACTATTTGCAAATATGTCGACTCACTCACAAAATTGGGAATTCAATGTTGGAAGAAAGGAGAGAGGATCAACTTATCAGAAGATAAAGGACCCAATCCATAAGATCAAGGAAAAATTATGGCAAACGCTATAATGGAGGTCTGAACTATTTTCCTGTAATTCGTTTTTGAAAATAGAGTGTATTGAGGAACACTCGATTTTCTTGCAATATATATAAAAGATAAGAAATAGAGCATAGAGAGTTAGCGAGAATTTTGGTATGAACTTGAAGACATCTTGTAATTTTTTATATTTGCCTTGAATTCAATATAAGGAAGTTTTGAGTTATCTTATGAGTTGAATTTATCTGCACGTTATGAGTTTAATTAACAACATATCTAGGAGGGTCCCTTGGTATGTGTTGTCTTTATATTTAAGAAGTGTATTGGAAGTAATTCCTCGTAGTTTCTTTCATACTTGATTATTATTTCTTGTGAGACAGTATTCACTATAATTTTCTTTAGATGCATAATTTAGATTGTAGATAATGTTGTTTTGTGTATGGTGAATAATATTTTAGGATGATGATGTTAAGACAATCAAACAATTGAATTATCTTCCATCTATTGAGTTATACAAATAGTTATCACAACATATACTCAAATATTAAACTAAGTCTACAAGTTTCCTTATCTACACATTTCATTTCAGCGTTGAGTAAGATCAAGTTTACCTCCATCCATACTTTCACTCATATTGAGAAATATTCATTTATGATTTGAGAACCTAGTTGGCCAAGATAGATTCTGTTTGTAAGAAAGAACATAGAGTGACTTCTTGTAATCTGAGTCCCTACCATTTGATGGTCAATTCTAAGTGACTGAGAACATAGGAATTAATTTTTGTCAGTGAGTTTGGAATTTTACTATTTGATTTTTACAAGGAATCCTTAGGTAGATTCAATATCAAATCTGCACATATGGTGTTAGTGCCCCATAATTTTACTTAGTCGGATTGATAAGAAAATGATGAGGAATCTATATCACTAGTTCAACCCAACATTTTTGCGCCATTGTTGGGGAGGCACTAAAGGAATTGATTTTGAACATTAAACTTTTATGTTGTTTCCATTGCAATATTTCCAGTTTTTCCTTTACTGCAAGCTTTGGACTTGTCTCTCTTAGATTTTAGATTTTCTCTTTTTTTTCTGTTCACACATTTAGGACTAGGAGGAGTGCATACGTTAAGATGAGAGGTAACAACCTACACATTCACTTTAGTGAGTATGCTCGAGTCTGTAAAACCTTCCATACAGAGCCTCAAAATAAATAAATATATACTAATCTTTATACCAGAAAGTAAAACAACAATAGCATAATAACAGCATAATAATCGTAGATCAACTAGTAAAATGCATAAAATACGTACCTCAACCTGTAGATTAGTTGATTTAGCCCATTTTTTTTTATTTTCCTTGCTTTGCCTAAACTGCCCCTCTGCCCCAAACTGAATATTAACCTCCCAACCAACTAGGAACARCCTATTTGGCTCCCTAGCTCCAGGAATCCTTGTGGTTTCCTGGCACCCGAGCCCAAAATTCCCAGCAATAGCAGTGTCCCTATGAGARTTCCCAAGAAAAAAAACAATATGGTCACCAATCGCTTCCTCAAGAATAGCCTTTCTAGATCCCTATCTCCATGAATCCTTGTGGTTTCCTAGCCCGCGAGCCCAAAATTCCCAAAAACAGCAGTGTCCCCTGTGAKAGTTCCCCMAAAAAAAACAATTTGTTCACCAATATCCTCCTCCTTTCAGAATTTCTTCCTCYTTCTTCTTCCCCAAAATTCTCCTCAAAACAAAAAAAACCCAAAATCCCCTCTCCAAGTCCTCTCCCCTCTTCCTTGTCCTCCTCTCCCGAATYCCTATCCCTCATTCAATTCCCCAAATKCCTTATCCCTTATCCCTCCATTAACTCCTCAACAACCTTATCCCTCCCATCAATTACTTCACCTACCAATTTAATAATATTATAATAAAAGACTGAATGAATTTATTTTAATAATTAATTAAATTWAATTTAACAACCATGATAAGTAAATAATTAATTATGGTTGTTACATACACCCACCCTTCAAGAAACTTCATCCCRAAGTTAGAGTAATTTACAATAAAAGGGTAATGACACATGGTTCATACATCCACATCAAATAAAAAACATCATCAGTATAAAAACACATATACATACTAGTGTACATGTACAATGAATGCATGTGTAGCTAGAACATACAGGACTCACACATGTACTAATGACAGTAATTATCACACCTATAGTAATTCTTGTATGTGTCCAATCCAACCAACAATACCATTCATTTCATAAAAGATAGTAAACCATTTAAAATGTTCGCAAAATCCCTCAATTATAATAATTTAGCACAAACAACATTCACTTAGATAATTGTAGTTCAGTTAAGAAATTACAAATATACATATATACATATTTTATTTTTAAAAAGAGGAAAACAATAAATTCTACTGTAAGGAGAAATCCCCACACACTCTCAACTACTTCTATTCATCCTCCCTCCCTAACTTACTTCCATCTCCCATCCCTATCCTTCCTTTCTTGGACTATCTTGGAGCGTCAACTATATTGACCTAACTCCAAATAGAACCCATAAGAGAAAGTGTCAACTCTCTTGACCAAGCTTCCCCAGCAGGAAATTGATATTCATCATCACATGTATAGGGAAGCATGAGCTAACACCGTCCTCCCATGACTCCAGGTTTCAGAGGATACACAGTGGGAAATGCCTCCACCCCTCCTAATAGAACTAGGGTCAACACCCTATCATGGAACATATAGTGGCACTATATTGCTGGGAATTTTGTCATCGTATATTCAGGTTTAGGCAGTCTCACCACTTGAAAAACTTGCACTTGTCCACATATCATAGCAATGCATTTGAACCAACATAATTTCACATACAAAGATTCATACCATATTGTTTCTCGGTGGATGTTCATGACATCGACCTTTTATTATCATTATCATTCGACTATTTCATAGCCCATTGACCTGTAGATTAGTCTATACCACAAACTCATACATATATATGCATTATAATCAAGTAAAGGCATTTAATCATATCCTCAATTCAATGTCCACGTACCAACAATTTTAAATGTCAAAATTTCCAAGTTAGAAATAGATTTCATAATATCCATCATAATTCAAATAACGATAAACATTCATAGAATTGACATTCACCTAGGTCCATATGTCTTAAAATTTCAAGTGTATCATTAATAGTTTGACAATTAATAGAAAATAAAATATGATTAGGCATTAAGTAATTCTATCTATCTAAGTCAAAAGGTGGCATTACATACACTCGAACTTAGGAAAACATATTCCCGAGGTGGTCAAAAAAGTGAGGGATGATCTCTTCGTAAGGTCTTTGCATCCTCCCAAGTAGCATATCATGGGCTATACTTGTCCCACTAGACCTTAACATGGTCTACAAGACGATTCTTGAGTTGTCGGGCCCTATGGTCCAATATGCATAACGGTTCTACCGTGAGGGTTCCCACGCCCAATACCTACAATTCCTTCCAATTCAATTTATGAGATTCATCAGCAGCATAATGACGTAGAACAGATACATGAACAACATTATGAGTTTTATGCAAGTGGGGTGGTAGTATGAGACGATAGGAAATGGGTCCAATTCTCTCTTGGATTTTGAACGGTCCTATAAATTGAGGAGACAACTGTGTCCCCTTCCTGAATTGAATGGTACTCTTATTAGGCTTGATACGAATAAAAAATTGATCTCCCACTTTATAAATTCGGTCAGTCCTATGTGCATCGACATAACTTTTATGTCTATCTTGTGCTTCCTTTAGTCACTGCCTAATCTGAATCACCTGTTCCTCCATCTCCTGAATCATTTTTGGTCCAATTTTCACTCGGTATTCCAACCTTTCCCAACCCAATGGTGTCCTGCATGGCCTTCCATACAAGTATTCATAGGGTGGCATTCCAATGGAGCTATGAAAACTGTTATTGTAGGTGAAATATACCAAAGGTAGGTACTTCTCCCAAT
Organism: Picea mariana; assembly: GCA_032191745.1. Lineage (NCBI taxonomy): Eukaryota > Viridiplantae > Streptophyta > Pinopsida > Pinales > Pinaceae > Picea > Picea mariana. Next base: position 28,949 of record JASDQU010198511.1, read on the forward strand.
GGGTTTGATTATCCATAACATACATCCTAAGCATTTCTTCCATAACCTTATTTACTCTCTCAATTTTTCCATCTGTTTCGAGATGATATGTTGTGCTTAAGTTCAACTGAGTTCCCAATGCTGACTGTAAATTGTCCAAAACCTAGATGTGAATCGAGTCCCTATCTGAAATGATCTTCTTGGGTAACCCATGCAGACAGATGACCTCACTTATAAACATCTATGCCACATCAATGACATCATAAGTGTCTCTAACCGGAATAAAATGAGAACTCTTGGTCAACTTATCAACTATCACAATAATGGCATGTGTCTATGCGATGTGAGCGGAAATCCCACAACAAAATCCATAGAAATGACTTCCCACTTGGACATAGGAACATAATGCGGTTGTAGGAGTCCTTTCGAGTGGTGGTGGCCAGCCTTCACTTATTTACACTCTAGGCACTTGGCAACGAAATGGACTACATCACGCTTCATGCCTACCCAGAAGAAAAGCTTCTTCATATTTTTGTACATTTTCTTCGGACTCAGATGTGCACAATAAAGTGCTCTATGGGCTTCCTTGAGTATGATGCTTCGAATATCCCCAACATTGGGGATGTACATCCTTCCTTGATATCTTAATAATCCATATGCTTCCATGCTATATCCTTCATACTTTGGATCTAATTGCCTCCCACTCTAGAGGGTTGAAGTAACCTTTAAATACTAACTATCTCCAAGAATTTTCCCCAGCACACGCTCCCTAAGATTAACTTTCAAGGGTACCAAGGAAAAGACATGTGGCCTTCTTCTCAAGGCATCCACGACCACATTCTCCTTTCCCTTAATGTACGAAATTCCAAAATCGTACTTGCTCATAAACTCACTCCAATGCCTCTGCCTGGAATTGAGATCCCTTTGAATGAAGAAATGCTTTAAGCTTTCATGGTTTGTTTTGAACTCAAAGATTCGCCCCACTAGATAATGCCTCCAAAGCTTCAGAGATAGCATTATAGCTACCAACTCTAAATCATCAATAGCATAAATATCCTCATGTTTCTTCAACTTTCTTGAAACATACGCTATCACTCCCCCATACTACATTAGCACGGCCCCTAATCCTGACTACGAGGCATCCATGCAGACTATGAAGTATTTTTCCATATCTGGAATTCATAGAATTGGTGCGCTAGTTAGTAACCTCTTAAGCTCAATGAATGCAACATCGCATTCTTTTGTCCATTCATATCTGACCCCCTTGTGCTGCAAGGTGGTGATGGGTTTCGCTATTTTAGAGAACCCTTCCACAAACCTCTGATAATAAATAGCTAGCCCCATGAAGCTTCTCACATCATGAGCATTTTTCGGCACTGGCCATTCCATAATGGCCTTTACCTTTTCTCGATCCATGGATATTACTTCACCGAAAATTATATGACCTAAATAGTGAATATATTTCTGGAAGAAAGAACACTTCAACAACTTTCCATACAATTTGTTCTCTCTAAGGCATGACAACACCACTCGCAAGTGTTCCTCATGTTCTCTTTCGTTCTTGGAATAGATGAGGATATCATCCAAAAAGACATATACAATGCAGTCTAATTAATTTCGGAATACACCATTCATGAGGCTCATGAATATTGTTGGCACATTGGTCAAACCAAAAGGTACTACAATGAACTTGTAATGCCCAAACCGATTTTGAAAAGAAGTTTTAAGAATACCGCCTTCCTTAATCCTTAACTGGTGATACCCTGATCATGAATCATTTTTTGAGAAAAAAATTTCTCCTTTCATCTGATCAAAGAGGTCATCTATTTGTGGCATTGGGTACCTATTTTTCACTGTAGCATGGTTCAAATCCCTGTAATCTATACATAGTCGTAAGGGACCATCCTTCTTCTTGACAAAAATTATTGGTGCACCCCAAGGTGACACACTAGGCCTTATTATCCCTAAGTCAAGTAGTTCCTTCAACTACATGTGCAACTCACAAAGTTTTGGTGTCATCATCCTATACGGATTCTTTGAAATTGGTTATGCACCGGGTTTTAGCTCAATGGTAAAATCAAGCTCCCTCTCATGAGGTAAACATGGAAACTCTTTCGGAAAAACATCCTTAAACTCCGTTAATACTGGATACTGATCCAAGGAGGGTCATTTCCCTTCATTCACTGCTTCCACTACATACAATCAAGAACCTTGCCTCGTGAAATGTTTAACCTTCATGGTCGAGATAAAGCATAGAGACACCTTCCTTCGTACACCGTGGATCTCTATTGACCTTCCTTCMTCGTCAACACAAAGCACCCTTTTCACGAAATAATCTACCATAGMTTGATGGGCTTCTAACCAATCCAWTCCAAYGAGTAGGTCATATGTACCTAGATTAGTGATGTACACCTTCAACCTATTAGTACACACTCCTAGGTCCACTAGACAATTATCAACATTAGGTCCTACCCCTTGTTTTTCCCTCGAAGCCATCTAGACTTGTTTAAATTTATYGTGCTCGTAGGATGCCAACCCACACTTTTCTAATGCACAAGGCAAAATGAAACTATATGTAGCACCAGAATAAAATAAAATTTTAACATTGACATGATTTAGTGTACCTGATGACTCCACCATAGTGGATTGATGTTCTGCCTGGCGATTATTAACTATTTCATAAATATGGTGGCTACTACTTTCTCTTCCCATCGGGGCCTGTCCTTCTCTATGCACAAAGACTTCTTGTAACTCTAGACAATCATGATGGTAATGAGGTCTTCCACACCCCCAACAAGTAACCCAGGGTGGAACCTGGGTGCTTCCCTATGAAGGCCTATGAAATGAGTTCCTTCCCCTGGAGCCCCAACCCTTATTTGTTTCTCCCTGAGAAGGTTGTGGATTTTTTTGCATCATTGGCGATGAGTGGGATATTGCACTCGTTTCCATTGAAATACCCAATGTAACTGCTCTAAGAGAGACTCTATTTCCAGTAGCAGGTGGCCTAGAGCTTCCACCTCTGGAGAAGATCCTAGGGGCCTTCCCCACAAATCCAGGATGTTGCGGAATGGTTGACCTCAGACCTCCATTTAAGTTCATATTTTCCTCCACGTAACAACCATTTTCAACTACTTTAGCAACTGACAATGGTTTCCACATCCATACCATGGCCTTTATCTTAGGGTTTATCACGTACACAAAGAATTCTTCTTGTTGTTGATCAGTATCCATGTATGAGAAATATTTTACTAACTCAATGAACCTGATCTCATACTCTTCCATGGTCCTGTTTCCCTGGACTAGAGTATGAAATTCTCCTACCTTTTGTTCCTCGTAGTATGCAGGAAAATATTTCCTCCTACCTGTTGAAGAGACCCAGAGAGAGAAGAAATCAGACATAGAGTAGAAGGTGAAGTGGAGGGAGAAGAAGAAAGTGAAGACATTTTCATATTTCCTATTATATATGTACCTACATCTCTTGGTAACGAGGTAAAAATGAAAAACATTCCTCCCTTGGTTCTTCCCAATTTTTATGGTTCACTCGCTGAAGATATCGATGCATTTTTATTTGAATTTTACATCTTAAGTAGAACCTATGGTTATAATGGTGATGCACATAAACTTCATCTTTTTACAGCAACTTTAAAAGGAAGTGCACTAAAATGGTTCATGGGATTAGGTGAAAATTTGATTGCATATTGGGTGACTATGAGGAAGATTTTCCTCAAGAAATATCAAGCATATTGCGGACCTCGAAATTCCAAAGCGGACATTTTTAGAATGTCATGACAAGAGGATGAAAGTTTAGAGGACTACTTGGAACATTTTTTGTATAATCTGCAAAAATCAAAACACAGTTCTATAAACCCTGATCTTACCCATCATATATTTCTGAAAGGAATTCTAGATGAATATATAGATGTTTTTAATTTAATGGGTTTTGGGGATATCTCTTCTTTACCATTTGAGGAGATTTGTGAGATGTGCAGGAAATACTCCAGAGGGAAAGCTAAAGCAAGAAAAATTCAAAGGGATGCCCTTTCAAAAGTGACAAAATTTGCAATGGTCAGTATTACTAAATCAGAAATTGGTAATTTACTAGAAAATTTCAAGACTGAACTTATGGGTATATTGTCTTCCCAATTTTATTCTTTTAACACTAAGAAAAGACAACAAGAAGAAATTGGAGATTTAGCAATTTTTTGTCTTGGATGTAGAAAAAGGCATCCAAAGAATGAATGTCCACTAAACAGTATTCATATTTGTCGCATTTGTGCAGAAAAACATGCAATAGATGATTGTCCATTGATTCTTGGATTGAAATAAGTGTATCAAGCAAATAATGAAGTATCAAATACACTTTACATCATTTCACCTAGGATACCCTGAAAACCACAGGCAGGTATGTTTCAATATCCCTCTCAACAATTTTCTACCTTTCCTACTCAGAATCCCACACATACAACATGGAATGCTCCCATTCCATGTAAATCATGGCCTCCCCCAAAAAATCATCCTTATCAGCAAAATTGGAGATTTAATAATCATGGTAATCAACCATCTTATAATTTTCAACAATATGCACCTCAATATCAACCACAAAAATATTATTCATAGCCATATTGTTCACAACAATCCTATCCGCAATAATTTTATCCTCGACAACAACCATTTTCACAATACCCTGCACCTGTACAACAACCATTTTCATCAATTCCACCAACATCTCAATTAACTCAATCTCAACTTCTACAACTCCCTTCAACTCAACAACCACCACGACCTACCACAGTTCCTTCTCAACCTTTATCAAATACAGATAATAAAAAATACAAAACTCTCTACAATGTTGAAGTGAATACTTTTCCCACTTATGTTATTACTCTTGTGGTATTATAGGAATTTCCTACACAGTTACAAGAATTTCCTGCACAATTACAGGAAATTAATCTATGCTCAGAAAGAGTAGTAAATAAAAAATAACCAATCATAACTAAAGAAAAAGTAGAGGAAAATGTGTCAGATCAAAATAAAATAACAATCAAACACTCATCCAATCCATAGGAAAAACACCAAGCCCCTAAACCTGCACCTTTTCCTAAGAGATTAATGATAGAAAAAGTAGATATTTTACCTGAAATAGATATTTTAGAAGAATTTAAAACTATTCGTATAAAAATTCCCTTATTGCAGGCCATTAAAGAGATTCAAATATACGCAAAAATAGTAAGGGAAATATGCAATAAAAATACTGGTAGAAAAATAAAGGATCCACCAACTATACAAGTGATTGGACATTTAGCAAGCTTGACAACCATGAAACCAATCTCAGAAAAATAGGTTGACTCATGAATACTAGTCGTTACAACATCTATCAATAGTTTTTTCATACCAAACACACTCATTGACTTGGGTACTGCAATAAACATAATGACATTAGAAACCATTCAAAATATCAACATTCACAATCTTAGACCTACCGCTACAGTTCTAGAATTAGCATACGGATTGAAGATTAAACTAGAGGGTATAGTTGAAGATACCATTGTTTCCCTTGATTCCTGGAACTACCCAGTAGACTTTATGATTCTCCAACCTAAGTCTGTCTTAGGAGGACATCCATTAATACTAGACGGTTGTGGTTAGTAGAAACAGATGCATATATAGGTTGTCATTTAGGAAACATGACAATCACAAATGGTTGTGATATCAAACACATTAAACTTTACCCCCCATCTAAACCAGTGAATGAATTGGAGAAAATCAAATGTCTAGAAGACACATATACAGATAATGTTTTGGAATATTCAACAATATTGAGAGGAGGGGGTGTGAATCGGTATTGGGAATATTTTCAACGTTTTTTTCTCTTTTACCACTTTAACTAATCATCTCATAGTTAATCATCAGTAATGCAAAGAATTACATATCAACAAAGATCAACACAAAAGGAACAATACACAGATATTTTATGTGGAAACCCAATACAAGAGAAAACCATGGAAAGTTTATCTTATAATAATCAAGATTTACGCTCTTTATAGGCTTAAACCTATTAGGGACACCAATCCCTACAGTAATCACCCACTTACAATTTTTCAAGCACCAAATTGACAGGAACCAACATGTTGACTTGTTGAGGACACCAATCCTCATTTTAAGCACTAACTTACAGTCTGCAGACACCAATCTTTCAGGAACCAACCTGTTAATATGTTGAAGACACCAATCTTCTGTCTTGCACCACCCTTCCACCCTGAAACAATTTTCCTTCCAATTAAACTTCCTTTCACCACCTAACCACCCTAAGATGTTCATCTTTCATTCTTTTTGTTACTCTTCTCACCTTCATCTCTATGAACTCATATTCTTCATTACATTTCTTCACACTTCACAGCTAAAACTTCACAAGATCATGGATATTTATATAAAATATATACCCAAATGTTTTTCCACATATCCAAAGAATAAAGGGTCGGCTCTAGATCTCCACAAAACCAAGTTGCATCGGCCTGTCCAAAACCCCTTATTTTCCACAATTTATTTGTTCAAATAATAATCTTGAAATATAATTATCATCGGATCTATTCTAAAATTCAATCTTGTCCATTGATTTTCTTCATTGTCACACAATACACCCTCAACGCTCAAAATATGTCCAATTTGTCCTTGATTTGATCTCAACCAGTTATCTTCCTATATGTCTTCAAGAACAAACTATGTAGTCATGATGCAAAACCATCGGATCTTCTTCTTGAATCAATTGTAGTCGTTGACCGGTTCACTACTCATCAAAACATGCAATGTAACCATAATGCACAACAACCATCTAATATGAACCTTGGATTAATCTCAACCATAGATCTCATTCTCCATTGGTTTAAGGAATATCTTTTAATACTTCCACGGCCTCCAAATAGAACCCCCAAGTTATGTCACACTCACTTTACACCCACACTTAGACATATTTCAAGACATTTCATTGTGGGTCATCTAGACCATTCGATATGTGACATGTGGAAATCTCCTAGGGTGTTAGATCTATGACTCTTTATACGATCAGATTTGTGATGCATGGTGGCCTCTTGGACCATCGGATCTATCTCCTTCTAGGTTATCTAATTCATGACATGTGGTGACCTATTGCGTCGTTAGATGTCTCACCCTCTAGGTCGTTCAATATGTGACACATGATGACCTCCTGAGCCATCAGATCTCTCATTCTTGGTGCTTAGTAATTTATTCATACTTATCCAACTCTTAAAGATTTTACCATGGGTCCCTCGGTTTGGTATTATTCTTCTTATCTTCCCAATATTCTGTCGTTCTCACTATCTCCGTGAAGTCTCAACACTTAGTCATTTTTTGAGACTTCAAGACTTAGTCATTTTTTGAGACTTCTCTGTCCATCCAGTTCTTGGTACTTAGTTGTTTTTCTTTTGATATTTTATGTTCCATACTTAGTCTTTTAAGTTCAATTGTGGAAGTAGAGTTTGTTGCACTACTTTGAAAAGTGCTCTCTTCTCTACCCATTCATTTGCCATCCTACACTTAGTCATATTTCATGAAACCACAGAAGTGGACATCTTTCATTCAACTCTTTGTATAGATTCATATTCTCCGCTCCACTGTGACATCTCAACACTTAGTCATTTTTTGAGATTTCACCACGGGTCACGAGACTATAGAATTTCCATGATTCTTGTGGCTTTGTTCGTTCGACCAAATCAATCTTCATACTTAGCCATTTTTTGAGACATCAACCATTAGACATATTCTTGATACTTAACCATGTTTCCAATATTTCACCATGGGACTATTGCATTTCTTCGCACATGCTTCTAATTMTTTGTTGCTCCACGACGTCTTGGGACTTAGTAATTTTTGAGTTTCCATCGTGGGCCTCAAACCTTTGATCTTGTTTGTCAATCTTGGAGAATCAATGGTTAGTATTTAATTGTCTCCATGTCCATTGTTCTTCATACCAAAAGGTTACTCTACACACAAGGTTYTGTAGCTCCTCTATTCACTTTCAAATGAYGTAAAAGAGATTTTTCAATATAAACCCTTTGAACATGATTTTCCCAATGAATGTGGGATATATGGACATGGGATTTTTCCTTGCTATTTATTGTATCCTCAAAATTTGTGTGCCCTGTTACTTTGACTCCATGTTGTGCACTCTCTACGCTTCCTTGTTCTTCCTCGTCATTAATCTGAACATATTCTTTGTCCTTTCTCTGTGTCCTCACGCTTCTTATGCACATCCTTCATTTTTATTAACACTGAGTCTTATTAATGTCTTCTTGATCTTGACAGCAATGGTATACATCTTGTTGAGCATACTACATAATGACAACATCAAGGACAACACCGTGTTCACTTTGACATCAATGAAAACAAATTTTCAACAATCTCTCTTTTTTCATTGATGGAAACATTCAGTTATATCGATGCTCCTATGCTTTCTATAATTCTCCCCCTTTCTATATATTCTCCCCCGTTCACATCAATGGAAAAAGGAATATTCTCCCTTATCAATGTACTATGT
>JASDQU010198514.1:2136-19398 GCA_032191745.1 Picea mariana
CTGATGGAAAAATTGAGATAGTGAACAAATTTCTGGAAGGCTACCTTCGTTGCTTTGTCTCTAATAAAAAAACGCAATGGTTCAAATGGTTACCCTTGGCAGAATGGTGGTATAACACTTCCTTTCATACTGCAACAAAAATGACACCATTTATAGCACTCTATGAATACCACCCTCCTTCCATCACTTATTCTCTAAAAGAAAAATATAAGGTTCAAGTAGTGGAAGATCACATCAAGCATCAACAACAAGTTCTCCAAATATTAAAGGACAACCTGAACATGGCACAAAATCGCATGAAACAACAAGCAGATCAACATCATAGTGAAATAAGTTTTGAAGTAGGGGATTGGGTGTTTCTAAGAATACAACCATACAAACAGATGTCCCTCAAGCAAGCCAAGAAAGATAATAAATTATCACCAAAGTACTATGTTCCTTATAATGTGTTGCAAAAGATTGGTACTATGGCATACAAATTGGAGTTGCCTGCATATTCATGAGTACACCTAGTTTTCCATGTTTCATGCTTAAATAAGGTTATAGGTGACAAAATCCCAATTCAATCTATATTGTCAGAACTTGACGAGGAAGGAAAAATCATATTGGAGCTTGAAGCCATCACTGACACAAGAATTCGCCAGCTGAGGAATAGATCCATTTCAGAGTATCTCGTTAAATAGAGGAAACTATCGGTTGAGGATTCCATTTGGGAAGATGAGTCTTTTATATAGAAGCATCCAGAGTTACTCAAGCGTTGCAAAAAAAAAAATTCTCAAGGGAAGGGGCATGTTAATCCCTAAATAGTGGCTTATTACCCCTTAATTGGGGAATATTATATTAGTAATGTTATTTTATTTATGTCGGCTTTAATCCATTAGTTGTAATTATACCTCCTAGTATCCTATATATACCAAGGAGGCATTTTCATTAGGAATCATCTTGGAATTGAACAGTTATGTGGGCATAAGGAGGTTACCCCCTCAAAGAGGCTTATTATCTGAATTTATCTCTTTTTCAAGGTATTGAGTACTTATTCTGAGGTTTTTCTATGCTATATTGATATTTGGTTTCTAATAGAAGGTAAATGTTTGAAGGTAAAATAACTTATTTCCCATAGGCAAGAAAATATGGAGAAGTCCCTATAGAGGCATTAGGGGTGACACGATCCACCCAGAGGGAATTGGGTAGGGAGTTATGCTAGTTTCTTTGTTGATCAACTACACTTATCTTAAGGATTCAGGACATGTTATTGTTTGTGGATTCGGCCAAGCCATTGCCTTTAGGGTAATAGTTGGATTCATATTTTAAGGTAATCCCATATTCCAAAGCAAACTCAGCCAATTTTAATGATGAAAAATATGTTTCATTATCAAACAAAAGAGAGCTAGGAAACCCAAACCTGATGATAATGTGTTGTTCAAGGAAATTCATTAATGTTTCATCGTTAACCTTGGTTAATGGTATTTCTTCAGCCAATGCATAAAATTATTGGTAGAAGTTAGGATATACATGTGATGCTTGAATGACCGAGGATCGATATCACTGATGATATCCAACCCCCATTGTTCGAAGGGTTCTTCAGTAGCAATAGGATTAAGTGGAACATCAAACTTATACTCTCTTCCAACATATTTTTAGTAGGCTTCACAGCTTCATGAATATGCATGAGCACCCTTGAACAACATCAGCCAATAGTATTCAACTCTTAATATCTTATGAGTTGTTGTATTGCATGAGGAATGACCTCCTTCTGGTCCATCATGAAAATATTTGAGGACTTTATCAACATATTTTTTTTTCAAGGCATCGAAGTAGCACTCCATCATAATGTTTTTGAACAAGACACCATGGACCAAAAAATATTGCAAGGATTTCATCCTCAACACTCTTTTTTTCCTCGAATTGAGCTTTTATGGAGTTGTATCATGTTGAATATAATACTCGAGGCCATTATAGCATGAGTTCTCAACAACATGAATGTAGGGAACATGTTGTGTGTACGAAGTTGGCTCCTCTTATATAACTTCCTCTTCTTGATTTTCATCATTCGTGATTCCAGTCACTAATTTGAATAGGCCTTGACCTTTGATTTTTTTTTATGGTTTAAATCATAGGTCATATTCTTGTACGGAAGTCATCCAATTACCTTCAGGTGGTTCTTCAAAATCTATGGTCTGAACTATCTAATTGTTTTGTGGATAGAAAAAGATTTATTATCCACCAATGGGTAATTCATTTCATCACCTTGTAACCCAGTGATCATGAAAGAGATGGGGCATTCATTAATTTTCTCATCCTTCTGTGTGAGAACTACTACGAGGGAATGGTTAGATGCAAAAATGTACAAAAAATTCCTTGGTGAAATATGGGCTTTGTAAACATGGTGCAATTGCTATGGCAGCCTTTACATTCTCAAAATCCTCCCGTTCAAGGGATGTCCATTTTAGCTGGACATATTTCTTTATCATCTATTGGATAGGTTTTACAAATTCAACAAATTCTGGAACAAATTTTCTCACAAAATTGACTTCATCGAAAAATAATTGCATGGACTTCTTGCTATGTGGTGGTGGGATTTGCATGATAGATTTAGTTATTTGTGGATCTACTAAAACCCCACCTTTAGAAATAACATGCCCCTATAAAATACCTTCTGAAATAACAAAAATGGTTTTCTTTGGATTTAAAGAGATACCATACTTCCTGCATTATTCAAATATTTTCTTCACATGCTTTGGGAGATCATATATTTTCTTTGAATAAACATTCACGTCATTCGAGATAGATCACCACACTTTGACCAATTATACATTTAAAGGCGATGTCCATTGCCCTTTGAAATGTAGCACCAAAATTAATTAAACCAAATGGAATCCTATGGTATGTGTATGTCCCCCACTTCGTCCTAAAGATGGTTTTTAATTGGTCTGGTTACACTACAAGAACTTAGTTGTACCCTAAAATCCCATCGAATAGAGAGAACATTTTGAAGCTAGAGACGCGAGATTTTTTCCATCGGGGGAACAAGGTAGGTGTCTTTGTCGAAATCTTGGATCATATTTTGAAAATATATACATATCTTTATTTCTCATGAATTTTTGTTTACGGGCACCATATTCGACACCCAAGTTGAATGACGAACCTTGACAATGATCCAGACATCTAATAGCTTCTTTAATTACCTCTGAAAGAGCAGTTCAAGATTTGTATGTATCTTCCTCAATTTTTGCTGGAATGGTTTGACACGTTCTTTGATTGGAGTCAAATGTTGGATGATGCGGGTGTCATAGGTTTTTAAGTTTTCAGATGTCCATGCAAATACATCATAGTACCTCTTGAGAAAATGAGTGAAAGTATGCTTCTTTTCCTCTGGGCAAGAGGTGCCTAGATCGATGTACTTGGGATGTTAATAGGTTACTAGGTTTACCATAAAATGCATCATGGTTGAACTGTTGGTCTTTGGATTTTCATTTATTTTGAACTTAGTCAGCAAATCGAAAAAATTCTCAAGCGATAACATGTTCTTTGGGATGTAATTTGTTTTCATTTTTCTTTCTTCATCCTGATATCTCTAAAGATCATGTTCATAAGCTTCATCATCTATTAAAGATTCTTGGAAAACATCTGATATGGTAAGGAAGTTGGTGATTTGAGTATCATTATTGAATACCCTCAAGGTTGTGATGTTATCCGATATGGAAGGCATGAGGATGATTTCAACAGAAAATCCATCATTAAGAGGTGTATATTTAGAGGTTTCACTCACCAAATTGTTTACGCCGACATTCTGGAAACGAGTTATAGATTCAATATGAAAAGATTCGAAAGAATAAAGTAAATTCCATACCTCTTGTTGGTAATCTCTCAAATGTGGGGACAAGCAGAGAATGGTGTTTCTTACCTATTGGAAAATTATTTCTGAATCACCAAACACCCATAATAATTTAACCTTAAGGTCATTGGCTTTCTTCAAGCCTTGGATCAAGGCTTCATATTCCATGTTGTTATTGGTGCATTTAAATTCAAACTATCAGGATATGAACATTTTATGTTGATGTGGATCAATGATGATACATCCTTCCTTGTCTCCATATTGGGATTTGGAGCCATCAAAAAACATAGTCCACATGTCATTATATATAGGTGGATTAATGATGCAATAACCTAATTATTTTAATAATATAAAATAATTATCATCAGTCTAATTACATGGAAGGAGTTCAGACTGGGTGTCTATTTTCATTTCGGATGCATGTGCTTCATAACAACCATTGTTAGTCTCTAATAACAAATTACCCAAAAAAGAATGTGCAAAACTGATAGGTTCATTTTGACCTTCTAATTTAGTTAGTGTGTGTTTCATATGAGATTCACTCTTTACACATATCCGATTATCTTTACCTTTTTGCAGCAACCATAGGTGGGACTAGTCTATAGCTAAATAGCCTTGAAGATTGGTTGACCTATCCCTACTTAAAATCAAACCATAACAGTATGGGATGTCAACAAAAAAAATGTCAATTACCTGATGAACCCTTGGGTCAGAGGCTAATACAATATGCGCATATTTGATATCTCCCCATATCTTTACATCTAACCTATCTAATTGTATGATTCTTGTAGTGGTCAATTGTGGAACAAAATTTATCCTTTGGCATATCAAGTAGAGCATGATGTTGGAAGAATCACCCGAATATATCAAACAATTGTGCATATTGAAATTAAAAATTTTGTACCCAAGCAGAAAAGGGGGAATATGGGACCTCAAATAAGCACATATACATGTTGCATTGATGGAAACTTTGATATCAAATGTATGTAATTATTTTTCTTCAACAATTTTGGAATTGTTGTGAATTGTAGCACTGTCATTCTTCTAAGAGTTGGTGTTGAAAGTATCAATAAAGAGATGGTGTTGTTGTGGTAATGTGAAGATGTCATACATGGAGATATTGGATTTAGTTTTCTTCATGTATTCAATAACACTATACTCTAAAGCACAAGTTTATATTTTGTTTGTTGTTGTGTTTAGCTATGCAATTTTATCTTTCCTACTGGATGTTGGATTGTTGGGATTAGTGTTTTTAGTAGTTGGGTTAGGCATACCATATTTGTTGTTATTGGATGGAAAAATTGTATTAGATTTATCACTGGCACAAGTTGGAGTTGGGGTGCTTGGTTTCAAAATTGTGACAGGGGGGATGATTTTTCTGAGATAGGTGTTGGTTTTCGTGGAAGAAGAGATGTTTGGGATAACACCTTTGTTTTGTAGATTGTAATATCTGGGGGAAATGTTTATAACAACTTTATCCCCAATAAAATAATTTTTAGTTTTCTCATCATCTGAGTCAATACACAAGTCCCACAAGGACATAGAAGACTCTTTATGGGTTTCCTCGGTAGTCTCCTCACTTCCTTCTTAAGTGGATTGTTCTCCATTTAAAGTATGTTGATCTAGAAGATGATTGATAATAGAGGTCATGGAGTTGACCCAATGGGAGTAGGTTTTTTATGGAGTGATTTTGTTGGTGATATGAGTAGAAGTTGTCACTAATGTAGGTATCTAGATTCAACATGAGTTGTGGAACTTCAAGTGGTTTGTTTTGGTTGTCATTCCTCTTGAAGAATGGACAAAAAGGTATATTTCTTGAGGGTCCTTCTCCAACATTCTTCTTGATATTGACAACTTTATTGGACAACTTCTTAACTAACTTAACCATGCTATCCATATATTTTTGTTCCTTCTAAGGGTTTTTGTCAACAAAAAAGATAATTTCTTTCTATCTAACTTGGTTTCTCCAAAATATGGGTGGCTATCATAAGAGGATAACTCCTTCTCAACAATTCTGGCTTCTTCAAAATTAAGAGCCAATGTGTCCTAACCAGCCTCTTTAACAAACATTCATATCGAATGAATTAGGGCCTAAGTGTAGTATTCTATGGCTAAGGAATGCAAAGGGGAATTTTTAATAGTGAATTTAGTGAGGATCGTAATAAAACTTTGATTAAAATCCTTCACCTTTTCCCTTTTTTCAACTTTTATGGCCCCTAATTCTTTGTATAAGAAAACATTGGTTTTTTCTGTTAAGAAATGGGAAACACTTCCATGCTAAACCTAGCAAAAGAGAGGAAGAAAGATTTAAACAATAAAGTGAATGACAAAAAAAACACACAGTACACAAATATTGTACCCTGGAAACCCAAATCAGGAAAACCAACATTCCTTCAGTGTGTTTCTCTCTTGTTGTATTATTCATTTAGAATAAAAGGTTGCATGTCTAACCTTCATCCACACCTAAGACACAATCGACATAATACCCTCTTTCTTACACAAGAAAAAACCTGTAGCCAATTTGGCTTACATGTACATGACCATAAACCTCTACGAATTCATCTAACGATTATATTTTACAGCATTATAACACACCTTTTGCTATCACACTAAGTTACCTTGGGTCTTTAGCCCTTATCTTTTTTTTCTAAGCCTTTAGATTTTTTAAATTTTGATTTTCTTCTTAAAAGTGTGATTTACTTAGGTCACCTTAGTAAATAAAGGTTCAACTCATGGCTCAAATTTTGATCCTCACATAAACTTTTGGCCTAGGTTCATTTTCATGACTTGTGTTTTGATCCCCTTCATGATTTGACACTAAGTTCGACTCACTCCATGACCAGATTGAATTTACATGTCACCCTCCTCACTCATGCCTCTGTAGCCTTTCCATGTTGTGGCTTTGTCCTATGCTTACTGGTCAAATCATTTTTTAAAAGGGAGCACTGCAAACTCACTAGGAATTTTCATAGTGCACTCCCTATCTTTCATCTTTTAACATGATTTTTTATTATTGCGTTGATGTCATCTCTTCCTTGTTTTCATCACCGTGGTTAGTTAAAATATGCCTTCAAGGATTCATATTTATGAGCTTTGCTAACGGTTTTCAAATTTAAAAAAAAAACTCAAACTCTGCACTGCAAAAACAACCAGTTCGGACCAGTTGGCAATGGCGCTACCAGATCAGATGTTGAGGTGGATTCATAGGTTGCGTTGCTCATGATACCCTCCCAATATTTCACTGAAACTCCAAGTTGTAATCATCCTCCAGTTATTCCATGATTTTCCCTCTCTTCATATCAATTTCAAGGAGAAATTATCACCCGAAGTTTTGGTAGCGATCGTGCCTTCATAACTCGAGGAGATATTTTTCCTTGNTAATACATCTAATTTCCATGCTCCTGAGCTCTTAGTGCCCAAGCAAGTTTAATCTCATGTATGCACAGCGTGCTACCTATAAACACTACTAAAACGACGCTGCCTTTTTTCCCCTACCTCCTCTACCTTTTGAATTGGACTATTTTCGATTCAGTTTTCAAAGACAATTGCAATGATCTACTTATTCACTTTATTATTCCTCAAATTTTAATATTTATGAACAGAAAAGGGAGGGAAACTCACAACCATTGTTTCCTAAGCTAGCAAGCACTTGTGTTAGGGGAGATTCCTGGAAAGGGGCAGCCACTATTCACTGTCTCTTATTGAAGTCTAACTCTTTTTTTCCTGGCCATCAGTGAACCATAGTTTTTAAACCTTTCATCTTAAACTATCGATACTCATCAGAAGAATAAGTCACACAAGGGAGGTACTTTGGTGATAAATGAGCCTGCATACATGCATTTATTCGAGGCAGACCCCATGGATAGAGAAGTTTTTCAAAGGGTGGGTTGCCTCACTTTCTGCCAAAATATGCATAGGGGTCATCCTGAGGTGGCAAGGAAATTTTCCTTACATTTTGATGGCCTGAATACTAAGGTAGGGGACCTAGAATTTGAGGTGTCTGAGACCTCTTTTTCAGCAGCTACAGGGATCCCTATCACTAGAGAAAATTGGTTTAAATCCATGGCCTTGGATGCAACCTTTTCCAAAGACATCCAAAAGCATGAATATCAAACTGAAAATCTATCCAAAGGGATACCAAGAAGTCATTTGGTTGGATAGTTTGATAAAATGTTGAGGATAATTCAAAGGTACTTCACATGTAAGGGGAGGTTCAATACACTATACCAATACCATATAAGGCATATGTTGCATTTTACTGGAAAATTTGAAATGAACATTCCCTTTTATTTGTTGAGGAGCATAGGAAAAATTTAAGATAGGGTTCAATCCAAATCAAAGGCTGTGGATACTATCATTTTTCATTATGGATTGATTAGAATGTTGGTTTCTGAAGAGATGAGAAAGAGGAACATCTCATGGGAACACTTCATTACTACTGCTCACATGAAATTAGACATAGAAGCTACTCCTCAATCATAGATACCAAGCCCTTTTCCATCCACTAGTGTTGCTCCAACATGATCCAACAAGAAAATAAAGCTTAAGGCCCATGTTCAATATCAAGAAGCCATTAAGGAAATTTCAATAACTGAGGAGGAGGCCTACCATTCTCCACAGAGAGACCTTTCACCCCCTCCTACACTAGAACTAGAAGAGGTCCCTTCCTCTACTAAATCCACAACCAAGAAAGGAAGGAAATTGAACTTCTTTTCATCTCCTTCAGTAGCTAGCACCAATATCACAAGGCCTTTCACATGGTCATTATCTCTCAAAGGGGAAGTTGAAGAACAGGTCCTACCAACGGTCTCCATTCTAAAGGAGAAGAAAGATAAGGGCAAAGGCATTGTGAAGCATGTTGTGATAAAAGAAGTAATCCCTGTGCAACAGGAAGATGAATCCATAAAAAATCCTATTAAGACTGTTCATATCACCAATCCACCTAGCAACCATACCTTCAAAAGATTGATTAAACAACTCAAGGAACCTAGAAAGGACGTGGCTCGTTTGAAATCTGAAGCCCTGTCTGAAAGAATTAAGATGAAAGAACTCATGGATTGTTACAACCACACTCCTTACTTAGCAAGATTTGCAGCAAGAAGTGCCCAACCTCTTCATAGGTAACTCAAGAACCTCTATAGGAAAAACAAATACTTTTAGTCTCAAAATAGCAAGCTCAAAACAAAGTTGCAACATTTCTAAGATGAGATGGCTCAAAGAAACTTGAATGTGTTAGTTGAATCTACTATTGAAAAAGAGAATCCAACAACCAAGGAAATCATAGCTCGAGTGAAGAAGCATGTTACTACTAAAGAGAATAATGTTGTTGTGCCAAAGGGAAGTCCTCCTTCCACAAGGAGTGTCGGGTTGATGAAGTAACTGGTGAAAGTTGAGCTCCATTTTTTAGAATGGCCCCTTTTTACAACGATAAGTAATTGAGGAAATACTACCTCTGCCACCTATAGAGGATATACAGGGTTCTAATGCATACTGCTAATAGATTTTGGTGTTATGCAAAGATTTAATCTCTTCAAGAGTAGTAGCGCAGACATTCTGTAGTGTTATGGCGTTACAGAATTGTCTAATTTCCATGTTCTATCAGTATGCTACCTATAACGTTGCCTAATCGCCTAAGACTAGTGTAGTGATGGTGCTTCTAACTACCGGGGGGTGCTACCAAATCTGTCAACGTTGAAGTGATGGTGCTGTGAATTATGATGGCGCTACTAAATTGCACACAGACACATAGGAAGGTGCTACTGAAATTTTGACAGAGGCCAAATTCTGTACAGAGGCACACAGGCTTGGCACTACCCATTCAACATGCCTATTTTGAAGCTTATGCTATGGAATCACAAGGAATTTGGTAAAGGTGATACAAAGGCTTGCTACCCAGAGCGCTACCAAATGATGCTACCAACAGGTACCAAGAATCAAGGGGGCTCGAATTATCATTGTTGTGAATTACTAATGATGTGGAGGATGGAAAAGATAGCAGTTGGCAGCATGATGACAGTTACAAGCCTCTGAAGGACACTTGGTATGCAGGGATATGTGTATCAAAGAATATCAAATCAATTTAAAGTTGGTTGGATCAGTGGCTAACATTTTCCCTTTTTATAGCACAGTTGTTAGTTTAAGTTGTTATATGAAATAACTACTTGAAGATTTTCATAGGAGGAAGGACAGCTTGCACCTCAAGCTATTTCCTTCCATTTTGTTATAAATAGATATTCCAAATGATTTATTAGGTTCGAATGGTTTATCTAGGATCCCTTATCTTGTAATATTTTGATGAAGCTATTGGTTAACTGTTTATGTACTTGATTTGAGACTTCATGATTCATCTAAGTCAACTTTCTTATTGTAGCTTATTTTCCTATGATTCTGAAGTATTCATGCTTGAATGATTCACATGAATTGTTGTGGTAATATTATGATGAATTTTTTATTATAGTATTATTATGATTCTTTTTAGTTTTCTTAAACTTTGAATTCAAGAAGATCTTGTGTTTGAGTTTTTCTTCCTTAGGCAGCTTGAAGACCTGATGTCCATAGTAGACCTCTACATTTTCCTCACCAAAGTCTTCCCTCTATTCACCTTTACTCCCACTTACTGGATGAATTTAATCAAGACCTCAATTGCCTATGCATGCTAGCCCATATTTTTGAGTTGGAACATTATTATATTGACTCTTGTCCATTTAACCTCTTTAAACTCATTTACATTTATACATAACCTAATCAGTATTGGGCTTACCTTTTATGAAATCTGAGGGTGATTCCTAGTGCTAATATTATTGGCTCCGTTGTCGAGGATGAATTGAAGACATTTCTGTAGGATTGAACGATAAATCTTACTAGTTCTGAAGGTGCATTGGAACTTAGTACATTGAATATTACAACTTGCACATGGTGACTCCATTGTTTTAGCTCTAGCACCTAAAGGAAGACACATGAGATCAAATCCACAAGAACCTTTGGTTCCACCTAAGGCTGACCTAGAAAAGATAATCAAGAAGGGAAAAGATTCTGAAGAAAGTTTTTTTGTTGCTACTACAAGTGCTTCTGGTCAGTTTCTTAGTTCCACTCTTAATACTCTAGTTGTTATGTCAAGTAATATTCCTTTACCTTCTGCTAAAGTATCTAAGAATATTGATTTTGAAAATTTCCCTATTCAATAATCCTCTTTTGAACCTTATTTGAAAGAAAAAAAATTTGAAATCCTCACCTCCCCTGACATTGTAAACTGGTTCACACTTGAGAGTCTTGAATATTTTCCTACCTTAGGATTTTCAACTCCTCCTGTCAAAATTTCTGCAGCCAAAGAAGAGGAAACCTCATCACCTTTACAAACTATACCATCCTCATCCAAGACTCAACCTTCTGTTTTGAAAACTAAAATTCCTCCTTTATACATTCCTTTTTCTCCTAAGCTGCACAAAGTCAAGTTTCCTTCTCCTCCTTATTCACCAAGAGTCCAAAATCCAATGGTAGGCACTAACCCTCCTAGAAATATGATAGATTCCACAGTGGCTACAAGATATTCACCTCTTGTCTTACCTTATCCAATGAATTCTCTCCCTACTGGAGATTATTTAAAATACATTCCCAACTTCACAGGAGAAGAAGATATAACTGCTGAAGAACACCTTGTTGCCTTCTACATTTATGCAGGAAATAAAAATATTGAAAATGAAGATGTGTGGATGAGAGTCTTTGTCCAAAGCCTTTTTGGAGAGGCTAGGAAGTGGTTTAGGGGTTTGTACCCTAAATCCATTATTGGGATTGAGGCATTAGACGATGCCTTTTTTAGGCACTAGGGGGATAAAAAATACTTTTTGTATTATATCACAGAATTTGGATCCCTAAAGAGAAAAAAAGGGAGATTATGTTTCTAACTTCTCTAAAATATTAAACAAAATGTACAATAAGATCCCTGCTTAGATAAATCCTACAAAAACCTATACAAAAATCACCTATGCCAGTGCTTTCGACCCTAATTTTTTCCTTCTATTAAGAGAAAGAAGATCAACCTCCTTGGCTCATATGCAAGATGTAGTCTTGGAGGTAGAATCTAACATAGCGACATTTGACAAACTTATGGGGAAATATGATAGAGATAGGAGAAAAAACACAACTAAAGCTTCAACCTTTGATTCCCCTATAGTCCATCCTCAAGTTGATGAACTTACCAAATTAGTAAAATCTCTTTCTATTGAGATAGAGAAGTTAAAACTTGAAGGAAAACAAACCTATATAAATACTCAAAATGATGATAACAGAGGTAACTTCAGGAGACCCAATAATGCTCCTCAAATCCTTCTAAGAGATCCTAGAAATAGAGATAGGGATGATCAAAAGGTACAAACTCCTTTACAGAACAACCTTGTTGCTAATCAAGAAGGAGAGGAGGGAGAAGATGACCCTGAGATTCATTGCTTAGGTGATACATCCCCATCCCCTCACTTGACTCAATTTGCATATGAGAAATCCTTAATGGATATTCAAATAAATGAATTAAGTAAGGAAGAAAAAGAAAAATAAAGTCCTAATAGATATAATCTGAGATCCAAAAAGAATGAGGAAAATACTGATGCTTCTTATCAGCCTACTTAGAAAGAAAATCCTGCCAAGGCTGTGATAGTTGGAAGCAAAGAAAAAGAGACTCAAAGCCCCCATGTTTTGATCAGAAATCCTACCCCAGAAGTCAAAGGGATCCTTAAATCTTCACCTTCCTTCATCTTTGAGAGTGAGATCCAAAAAATCAAGATCCCTGTACCGTTTTTGGAATTGATAAAAAATGAAGAATTTAAAAAATATATCTCCAAAATTTTACATCCTGAATCTTCTCCAAATGCCACCGATTCAGTAAATCTGCAAGATGAAAAGACCATAGTCATCTTAGGACATTTGATAGAAGATAGAGATGATTCATCCCCTCCCTTCTATACATCACTGAACATACATGATAAGGTGCTACATAATTGTTTGATGGACTCAGGGGCATCCCACAATCTCATGCCCAAAACTATTATGGATGAACTTGGATTAGAAATCACAAAGACCTACCATGAATTATATTCTTTTGACTCTAGGAAAGTGAAGTGTCTTGGGGTCATTAAAGATCTGTTTGTGACCTTATTTCATCTTCCCATGAAAACTGTAGTCATGGATATCGTGGTGGCTGATGTTCCCCCCAAGTTTGGCATGCTCTTGTCAATATATTGGATAAAAAGACTTAGGGGAACCTTGCATATGGACCTATCATATGCTACCATTCCTGTGTTTGGAGGAGATCATAGAATACTTTACATGGAAGCTCAGTTGGCCTACATTATTAGTGACGAAGAAAACCCCACAAATCATCCTATTTTTTCACTTGACACTGATTTCGAATCCAACATCTTGTAGCTCACTGATGCTATTGAACCTCCCCTTGAAATCATAAAACAATTTGTTACCTTTTTTGAATATTATCCTCCAATCACCTATGTTTGGAAGATGTGCTTTGATGGAGCCTCTTCTAGGGAAGGTGTTGGTGTTGGAGTGGTCTTTGTTTCACCTGCTCAAGAGACTATATCTTTGTCATACAAACTAGAATTTGAAACTACCAATAATGTGGAAAATTATGAAGCTCTTCTCTTGGGTTTGAGGGCTACAAAAGACATGGGGATTGAAGAGCTATCAATATTTGGGGATGTTGAATTGATTGTCCATAAGATTAAAACTATTTATCAAACTAAGCACCCTAGGCTTATATCTTATAGAAATGAAGTGTGGGACCTAGTTGACAGTTTTTTCTTAGCTTTCAACATTTCATTTATTCCAAGAGAAGAGAATACCATGGCTGATTCTTTGGCTATAACAGTAAGCAATTTCAGAGTCCCATTGCCACCTAAACTAAAGTATGATGTAGAAGTCAAATACAGACTCTCTATACCAGACAATGTTAAGCATTGGAAGGTGTTTGAAGATGATCTTGAGATCAAAAAATTTCTTGAGACTGTTGATGATTTTTCTATATTACACATTGATCAATATAATGACTCTGAAAATCATCCTCATGCTGATGTTTTTCTAAACAAAATTTCTAATTATCATATTGTTCAGTTTCCTAGCAACCTCATTCCAAAAGGACTAGTTCCTTTGGAAAGATTATTTGACAGGAATGATGTGGCAGTGAAGATCAAAGGTTCAATTGATGATGCTGATGTAACTGAGTGCAATGTGGGTACAGAAAAGGATCCAAAATATGTCAAGTTGTCAAGAAGCTTGTCAAGGGAACAAAGGGTTGAATATACTGAGTTGTTAAAAGAGTTTGCTGATGTGTTTTCTTGAACTTATGAAGATCTTGGAACTTACAACACAAGCATCATAGAGCACAAGATCCCATTGAAGGAAGAGACCAAAGCATTCAAGAAAAAGTTAAGACAAATAAATCCTATGTTGCTGCCTGTAATAGAAAAAGAGGTAAAAAATATTTTATATGCTAAAATTATTATTCCTTTGAGGTATTATCAATGGGTGGACAACTTGGTCCCAATGAGAAAAAAGAATGGAGAAATCAGACTTTGTGTCGATTTCCAGAATTTGAACAGAATCTCTAAAAAGGATAACTACCCCTTGCCCAAGATGGAGCATATATTACAGAGGGTGATAGGTGCATCTAGGATGTCCATGATTGATGGATTTTATGGCTACAATCAAATCTTTGTATTGCCAGAAGATAGAGAGAAGACAACCTTTACCACTCCTTTGGGTACATTCATGTACACTAAGATGCCCTTTGGCTTGATGAACATAGGGGTTACCTTTCAACGAGCCATACATATAGCCTTTATTGGAGAGAAGAAAACATTTTTAGTTATCTATTTAGATGACATAACAACATTTTCACAATCTGATAAACAACATTATGATCATTTAAAAAAGGTCTTCTTGAAATTCAGAAAATTTGGTCTCTCTTTAAACCCAAAAAAAGTCATTGTTTGCCATTAAGGAGGGAAAATTGTTGGGGCACATTGTGTCAGCTGAGGGGGTAAGGATTGATTCCAATAGGGTAGAAGCTATCCAAACCTTGTAACTCCCTAGATCCAAGAAGTAAGTTCAGTCTTTCTTGGGAAAAAATAATTTTTTGAGAAGGTTTGTTTCAAATTTTGTTGAGTTGGTGAAGTATATTACAACCATGTTGAGAAAAGGAAATGAAATCAAATGGAATGTTGAATACTGTAATTCTTTTGATCAAATAAAGAAGAACTTGACTGAAGCCCCTATGCTCATTAGTCCATACTACTCCAAGGATTTTCTAATTTTTTATTTTGCTTCATTTGACACAGTAGCAGTTGTTTTATTACAAAAGAATGTTAAAGGGTTAAAGCATCCCATTGTGTTTTTCAGCAGGGAATTGAGAGATGTTGAATTAAAGTATGACATCATGGATAAGAAGGCTTATGCCTTGATCAAATCTCTCAAGGATTTTGGAGTTTATGTGCTTCATTCAAGATTCATTGCATATGTCCCATCATCTTCTGTAAAGGAAATTCTCATTCAACCTGATATATACAGTAAAAGGAGCAAGTGGATTGCTAAAATCCTTGAATTCGATCTTGACATTAAGCCCACCAAATTGGTTAAGGGCCAAGTTTTAGCCAAGTTTCTGGATGAATCTAATTGCACAACTTTTGGGGTAAATTTTATCAACACTTTCTCAGAAAATCAACAGACCAAATTGTCTGAAAAAGGTTCTAAAGTCAACCCTCCTTTGGCAGATTGCATCTAGTACAAGGATATTATATTTTTTCTATAGAAATTTCAGCCTCCTGATGGTATAGAAAAGAACAAGGTGAGATATTTAAAGCTCAAATCAATTAAATATTGTCGTATTGATCAAGTCTTGTATTGGAAAGATCCTTTAGGAGTGATTTTGAGATGCCTAGACCCACAAGAAGCCGAAAAAATTATGTTTAATTTTCATGACAGTTTATGTGGGGGGCATCATTTTTGGAGAACCACAGCATATAAGACTCTTAAGGCTGACTACTTCTAGCCTAGTCTATTTACCGATGTTTGTGCTAATATCAGAGCCTGTGTTAAGTGTCAGAAAGTCTCTAGAAAGAAACAACTCAAGTATTTTCCATTGAAGCATGTGGTAGCTTCAGATCCCTTTCAACGGTGGGGCCTAGATTTTATTGGGGAAATTCACCCTGCTTATAGTGGTCAACATAGGTGGATCTTGACTGCCACAGATTACTTTGCTAAGTGGATAGAAGATATCCCTACAAGGAATGCTTCCAACAAAGTGATCATTAGTTTTCTCGAGGATATTATGGAAAGGTTTGGATGTCCCAACAAAATTGTCACTGATAATGCTGCATCTTTCAAGGTTGAACCATTGATCTAGTTATGTGAGCAGTTTGGAATCAATTTTATTCAATCTACTCCCTACTACCCCCAAGGGAATGGAATGGCAGAGTCCTCTAACAAAAGCCTTATAAATATCATCAAGAGACTGTTAGAGGACAAGAAGAAAGCATGGTATTCAAAGCTCAAGTTTTCTTTTTGGGATGACAGAGTGACAACAAAGATATCCCCTGGTCTTTTTCCTTTCTAGACTGTGTATGGAGTTGAGTCCATCTTTCCTTCTCAGCTTGTCTTTCCTATGTAAAAATTCTTCGAAGAATACCAAGGAGAGACGAATGATATGATCAAAAGAATACAACAACTGGTAGAAGTGCAATAGACTTGGGAGCATCTTTTGGATAAAGCACATGGACATGAACAAAAGATCAAGCAAGCTTTCGACAAGAAGGTAAATAAAGAGGATTTCCAGTTGGGAGACTTGGTGCTGAAGTGGGATGCACCAAAGAAACACAAAGTCAATCATGGTAAATTTGAAGCCTTATGGATTGGTCCCTTCAAAATTTATGAGGTATTCTCGAATAACACTTACAAGTTATAGAATTTGGATGATGAAGACGTTTTTGGTGGCCCTGTCAATGGGAATTTTATGAAAAATTACTTTGCTTGATCCATGAGTGGCTTTCCATTCCATTGTAAATATCATCTTTATTTTATTTTATTTTTAATAACTGAGTCCATATCCCTAAGATAAGTCACTGAAACTACTTTTTCTTGGCACCTCACATGGAGCATGCCATCCCCTGTGGAGCCAATGTCATCACACTAAGTTGCATTGGGAATTTATCGCTTAGTTTTGTTTTTCTAATCCTTTAGATTTTTTAAATTTTGATTTTCTTCTTAAAAGTGCAATTTACTTAGGTCACCTTAGTAAATAAAGGTTTAAGTCATGGCTCAAATTTTGATCTTCACATAAACTTTTGGCCTAGGTTCATTTTCATGACTTGTGTTTTGATCCCCTTCATGATTTGACACTAATCTCAACTCACTCCAATACCATCTTGACA
>JASDQU010198516.1:4390-19230 GCA_032191745.1 Picea mariana
TTCTTTAAGCATGAAACATGGAAAACTAGGTGTACTCACGAAGATGCAGGCAACTCCAATTTGTATGTCATAGTACCAATCTTTTGCAATACCTTATAAGGGCCATAGTACTTTGGTGATAATTTATTATCCTTCTTAGCTTGCTTGAGGGACATCTCTTTGTATGCTTGTAGTCTTAAAAATAACCAATGCCCTACTTCAAAACTTCTTTCACTACGATGTTGATCTGCTTGTCGTTTCATGTGATTCTATGCCATGGTCAGGTTGTCCTTTAAGATTCAGAGAATTTTTTTGATGCTCGATGTGATATTCCATTGCTTGAATCTTATGTTTTTCTTTTAGAGAAGACGTGATGGAAGGTGGGTGATATCCATAGAGTGCCATAAATGGTGTTGTTTTTGTTGCAGTATGAAAGGAAGCATTATACCACCATTCCGCCAAGGGTAACCACTTGAACCATTGTGTTTGTTTATCAGAGATAAAGAAACAAAGGTAGTCTTCTAGACATTTTTTCACTATCTTGGTTTTTCCATCATATTAAGGATGAGAAGATGAGCTATGAGCCAATTAAACACCCAAACAAGAAAATAATTATGTCTAAAAATGTCCAATGAAGATGGAATCTCTATCACTTACAATAATCTTTGGGATTCCATGTAGCTTTTGAATTGTCTCCATAAATGCAGTGGCACATTACTATCGGTGTAGAGTAAGAATTTTTTCTAGGTCTTTTACACATGATTTTGGTCATCTTGGTGATATCTTAACAATGGTGTATTCAGGCTCCCAACAAGGACTTTTTGCCTGAGAAAAGTGGCTCTTGTCTCCTTCCAAAAACATGTTTTTTAAAGTGAGTTCCCAGGCTGCCTATAGCCTAGGGTGAGAGAATACCTCATTCTTGCAGGCCACCTACACTTGGGGTGCGAAATTCTTACAGTTTGCTCCATACACAGGGTGTGAACTTGTTTTTAATCTTGGAAAGGAGAAGAGGTCTCAAGGGTTATAGAAGGGAATCTTCTAGAAAATGAGTTGGCATTTGTATGGTTGTCATTTTACTGACTTCTCAGATTTGATGGTATCGTCCTCATCCATGTAACCATCTCTTCTTCTTCTATATATTGAAAGGTTTCTCATGGAAAAAATTAAGCAAGATTGAATGAAGAATTGGTGAAAGAATTGTGTGAAGAACCTTGCTTTGACAGAAGCTTGAAAGCTCTACTTGGTCTATCAAGAGGAATTATATCTTCTTCATGCAAGTTTAAGAGCAAGTGTGTGTGTTGGAACCAAGGGCCACCGAAAGGAATCTTGCAACATCAAGGCGATCAGGTTGTATCTTCTACTTTCAATTAATATGATACAGCGGCATGTCCCTTTCCCATAAAGTCACTCTTACTTTATTGTGTAATTCCTTGATCATATGCATAAGTTGACGTTGGATATGTTTTTGCTATATTCACTTTGGTTGGTTTGTGTTGTCTTGGACTTGACTTCACAAGAGCATCGGAGCGAAGGTTGAACAACAGAGAACTAAGGAAGCGATATAAAGGTATGTTACTTATTCCCTCCTATTAGCAGATTCAATGACTACAACTTAGGGAAATAGTCATGTCCTATCCTATTTTGTTCTAGATCCAGGTGGATCTAGGGAGATCTGTTAGTGTCCGCACCTACCGATTAGTCCGATAATAAGGTCTAATAATTCCATCCTCTAACATTTCTTCAACCATATGTTCAATTTCAAATATTTTATTTCCTCCAATTGTTGAGGTGTTGTTATGACCCAAGGGGGGCATATATATGGATAAATGTATATGATATGACTCCAAGGGGTGGGGCATATAGGGTATACCTAGTGATAAAGGGGCCTCATGTGCAAGTGTGAATAGTTATGTATAAGAGATCATGTCTTCATTATTTACATGTGATTTGGGAAGTCTGAAAGGTATTTGGTTATTTGGAGGGGATTCCCCTATTCTTTAAGGAATTATTGTGTAAATGATCAATATTGGAGTTTTTATCCATGTTGAAATTATTTTCATGGTGTGTACTTATGTTATTTTATGATATTTTGAGTATTTGGATCATAACATTTGGTATCACATCTCAAGGTCTTGGGGTTTCATTGTTGCATCTGCGACATATTGGAATTTTCTCTATAATTGTTTTTCTACACTGTTTCTGTAGGAACCCATTGGATGATATTTCTTATATGGATCAAAGTACGTGGGGTTCAAATTTCAGATCCTAATTCCTTAAACTTTCGGAGATATAGCTTGTGTAAGATAGGGTTCTGAAATCATCTTGAATTTAGTGATCGATGATTTTTCGCTATAAAATGTTTTTTGTGATGTTTTAGACCCTGAAACATGGAGGATATTCATATAAATTATCAAGGTATCTATGATAAAAATTCCATATTCGGTTTCATCTTATGTTTTTAGATACACCCTATGGAAGATAGGGTATCTGACTAGTCCTATTGACTAGTCTCAAACAGGTGTTCCAGGTAAAACAATCATAACTTCTACGTAGAGTATCCAAATTGAGTGAGACTAGTTTCATTGGATAGTGGTAGATCTTTAGTATTTATGGTACAAGTTTTATAATTGTATATCAATCATGTTTTGCGAGTCACGCTATACAAGTGATATCTCATGGAAAGGACAAAAATCAACAAGGTGTGGGGAAGTTACCATAACTTCCACTTGGAACATCCAATTTTGATCAGACCTATGGCATTACAGAGAATAAATTTCAGATTAATACAGATCAAAGTGTCAGACTGAGAAGGGATGAAATTGTAGAGATACATCATAAGTAAGGTCGGCAAGGAGGACAGACTCCAAATCAGGGTTTCAAAGGTATGTTCACTCAAACCTATCATAACTTTTGATTAGAATGTCTGATTGAGCTGATTCAAAATACATTGGAAATATAACACATAGAAGAGAATATTGGAACAAGGATTACAACTATTTGATATCTTTATCCTTAATATATTGAGGTTGTTATTTGAGGGTTGGGATCAAACCTCAATTAAGAATAAATCAAAATACATGAATTTACACAAGATGAAGATAAAGATGAAATCAATCTTATAGATTGGTTGAGGTTGGTAAAAGAATATAATATGAATATTTAAAAGGAAAGAAATTATTTTTTTGATGAATCTTGGAAGTGGTGGATGATTTTTTATCAAAATACTAGATGAAACTGCACATGGGAAGAATTTGAAAAAATATTCTCAAATAAATGGATTAGGGATACAAAAATGCAGGGATTGTATAGAATTAAAGATGAATTAAAAGAGGAAAAGGAAGAGATTAAGAAGAAGGGTGATGAGATATCTAAGATATCATCCCTTAATGATTCACTCATTAAGGAGGTTAAGAAATTAAATCAAGAAAATAATAGTTAATCAAAGTGCGAAAATGATGAGTCAAGGGAAGATTTGAAAAAGAAAAATGAAGAGATATGTAGATTATGAAACCATAATAAAAAACTATTGGATGAGGTCAAGACATTGAAAGAACTAAAGAAGAATTGTCAAAAAAAAAAAAAAAGAAGGATCTTGGATGAGGAATCTACCAAAATACTGGAATATGAAATTTTCATGAACGTTGAGGAATCCTTAAATACTAATGAGGTAAAATCAGAAATACAAGCTAGAATTGAAGAAGTACATCGAAATTTGTTAGATGGGATCACATTGCAGCTTCAAAAGGAGAAAGAAGACAAGATTCAAGAAGGTCAATAGAAAATACTTGAAGAATTTGAACTCCATCTAAAGGATGGACATGCCAAATATGATGGTAATATCTCAAAGGCTAGAGTAATCAAAGACTAAGAAAAGATGATCGAGGATTCCATTGTCATTGAAAATAAGATAGATAAAATGAATGTGCATAGTGAAGGAAGAATATCAAATGTGAAGCTGTATCGACACCCTCATTACCAAGAAACATTTCAAAGAAGATAAGAAGGATGATATCAACATTATGAAGGAAGAAGATGGAATGCTTGTCAATATTCATGGAACAAGGCATCACCAAACTACTCTTCAACAAGCTATTATCAGAGACCAACAACGAATACAAATTGGAAAAGCTTCAACAAAAATACATGGAATCAAAGGAAAGTAAAATATTAAAGAACTAGACACCAAGGATTAAGACCAAAAAGAATTGATTTTGGATGGATAGATCATCAAAAATGAAATGAATAAAGAAAACACATAAGAAAATCATATTACTTGGTTTCATCACATGTGAAGCCTTTAAATGAAAATCTTTCAGGACAAAGATTTCTTAAGGAGGGTACTATGTTATGACCCAAGGAGGGCATACATATGGATAAATGTATATGATATGACCCCAAGGGGGGGCATATATGGGCCTAAATGTACTTGTAATGTGTAAATACATATGTAATAGGGTCGTCCTAGTGATAAAGGGGCCTCATCTGCAAGTGTGAATAGATTTATATAAGAGATCATGTATTCATTATTGACATGTGAAGTGGGAAGTATGAAAGGTATTTGATTATTTGGAGGGGGTTCCCATATTCTTTAAGGAGTTATTGTGTAACTTATCTATATTGGATTTGTGCTACACATTGACATTATGTACATGGTGTGTAGTTCTATTATTTTATGATATTTTGAGCATTTTGGATCTTAACAAGTGTCAACCTTGTAGGTTGAGGTTTTTTAGAAGAAGGAACATTTTTCTCATGACAGATGTTAGAAGTGGTCCTTCTAGTATCCATATCCATATTTTACTTTCAATATTTCTCGCCACCCTGAACGCATTCTCCAATGATTTGGGTTCCCAAAGGTGGAACTCATGTTGAATGTTATCCTTTAAAGTTCCTATGAATACATCAATTAGGTGCTCATCTGGAATATTCGTTACCTTTTATATTCAATCTTTGGATGTTATCAATGTGCTCCACAACTAAACCCTTTTGCTTGAGATTTATCAATTGGCTAAATAAGGTATTGCTCCTTGTATCCTCATAGTGTCTTATCATTTCTTCCGTGAAAATTTTCCAACTGACAAGTGATTTGCAAGAAAAAATCCATCAATACCACACAAATTTATTGGGTTCTAAATATAAAGAAGTAATCCATACCTTGTGTGTGTGTGGCACATCATGTATATCAAAGAAATGATCCATTTAAAGTATCCATGTGATTGGATCCTTTCCACAAAACTTTCTCATATTGATCTTAGTAAAGTGGTTGGTCTTAAACCCAAAGTTGGAGTTTCACCAGTGTTGATTCATCTTCCTTGTTTCCTCATCATGAATTTCATGGGATACATTTTCACTTTCAGGTGGCCTCTCTATTAGGAAATTTTTAAATCCTTCAATGATATCCCTTTTTAAACCATCCATCTGAGTATCCATCATTGCCTCCAACTTTGTTTCAGTTGAATCCATCATCCCTTGTAGTTCATATTTTGTTATTGTCTTATTTCGTAAATCATTTATGTCCCTGCACATTTCTTCACCTTCATAAATAGTGAAACTAGTATTGTTTGAAGGCTTATTTGGTGTATAAGTTCCCTTTTTTGGTGGCATGTTTTCCAAGTATCACTTTTAAACATTGATGTCAAGGTGGTTCTACTAGACGATATTTCTTCTGATGTATCTCCAAAATTTTAGCCCTTCTCAGTCTGAAAATTTCATTTTGTAGTTCTGTGATAAGTCTTCTCTACAATTCCATAGGTCTAATCAAAATTGGATGTTCCAAGTGGAAGTTATGGTAACTTCCCCACACCTTACTGATTTTTGTCCCTTCCAGGAGAGCGTACTTGTAAAGCATGCCAAGAGCATAATATATGATATTTTATTTTGAAACTTGCACTAGAAATACTACAGACTATCAACTATCCAATGCAAATATTCTCACTTAATTTTGATGCTCACTAAAGAAGATATCATTTTTTCACCCGAAACACCTGTTTGAGACTAGTTAATATGACTAGTTAGTCATCTACCCTATCTTACACAGGGTGTATCTACATAAGTCAGATGGCCTAGAAGCTAAATTTTTTATCACATATACCTTGAAAATTTATCTGAATAGCCTCTGAGTTTCAGGTTCTGAAATGTCACAGGAAAAATTTTATAGCGAAAATTCTACAATGACTATATGGGATAAATTTCGCAAATGGGCTAATTTTCCATGGTTTTTCCAAAAAAACGATTCATAAATTTCCATTTTTTCTAAAAACAATTCACCCAAATTCCATAGAATAAAATTATTTTACCTTACAAATCGCCAATTGTTTATAGAAACTATATAAAATCCTTAGAAATTTGAATATTTTTACAAAAGTATTGCCAAGCATTTTGCATTTTGCATATTAAGGACTAGTAATAGTAGCCCACATTTCTACATTTTAATATAAATTTCCATCCTTAAAATCATCCTTAGATGACTAAATTGAGAATGATTCCGAAACCCTATCTTACACAGGATATATCTCTCAAATTATAAGGCCCGAAGAGATGAAATTTGAACCTCAAGTATCTTGATCCGTCTACTAAATATCCTCCAAGTATTTAATTTTGAAACATTGTAAAAAAAATGCTATAGAAAAAATTCCAAGGTTTCTCATATGCAGCATCGAAACCCCAAGACCTTGAGCTCTTATACCAAATGTTGAGAGCCAAATATCAAAATAGAATAAAATACCTCAGAATAAGTACTCATCTCCTTGACAAAGAGATAATTTCAGATAATAAGCCTCTTCGAGGGGGAAAACTCCTTATACACCAGATAAATTTACAAATACAAGATTATTCCAAATGAAAAGGTCTCCTTGGTATATATAGGATACTAGGAGGTACAATTACAACTAATGGACCCAAGGCGACATAAATAAAATAAAAATATTAATGTAATATGACCCAATTAAGGGTTAATGTGCCACTATTTAGGTCTTAACAAGTTGTAGAGCATGTCGCGTGCAAAATATTTTATATCTGGTTTTGAAACTCACAGAAAAAATACTACGGATGGAAATTTTTATAATTCAATTGGTATCGCATAATTTGCATACGCTATGAAAAAGTTGTGATTGTTTTTCTCAGTACACCTATTTTAGACTAGTTTCGGGACTAGTAAAAAACCTTATATTCAATAGAGTGTATCTCCCAAAATACAATGAACCAGTAGCACAAAGTCTTACCACAGGTACCTTGACATGTCTTCTCAACATCCTCCATGTTTCACTATCTGAATAATTCTAGAAAAAATGTTATAGACAAAATGGTAGCATGACCTTTAAATAACATACCTTAGAACACATCATCACAAGACTTCATCCTCTCTTGGAATTTATCCCTTCTTCACTTCATCTTCCCTCTGAAATTCACCTCATATATCCTTGGTTAACTTAGATAAAAATCACTTGAGTTGATGTAATAAATGAACTCCTAGGTTCCTTATGTGTACTAGATCTAACACCCTCTTTTTAGGGCCGACTTGACCCAAATAAAATTCAATTTAATCTTTTTAAGATTATTCTATTGGGGCCGACTTTATCAACAATATCATTAATATTTATTTTAATATTCATTGCAATGGGGCCAACTTTTAATTTTTGGTTTGCAACAACTTTTGTTCTTTTAATTAATTTGGGACCGACTCGTCACTTCTTGTTATAAATTTTTAGGGAGTCTTAACAATACTTTGGGGCTTCCATCTTCAAGAGGGTATATTTATTCCACTGTGAGGAACCACATGGCATACCACCTACCATTGGAAACGACATGACAATGACTATTCATATTTGAGATTTTTGAATGCATTAATAGAGTCCATCATCCTCTTTTTCCTCAAACATCTTTGGGCTTGATGACCACATATATGGGCTTCTTATAGACTTCTTCAAAGTGTCCTTCCATGAGGGCCATGCTTAAAGCTATGCCATAACGGGACCACGTTGGAGACTTATTCAAATACACCCATCACTTCTAGATGCTTCAAAAATTTCTTTAGGGATTCCTCTAGGGTTTACAAAAGTTGATATCAATGAAAACCAATTATCCAACAGACCCCATGAAGGTTGAGGAAATTTTCAACTTGCCACCTCTTCGTACCATTAAACAACTACAAAGTTTGTAAGGGAAGAAAAACTTCTTGTGTAGATTCATTGTAAACTATGTCGATATTATGAAAGTTATGCACTTATTGAATATAGGTATACCTTTTCTCTAGGATGAACAAGCTCAATGGTCATTTGACACCTTAAAAAATTCCTTTATGTTGACCCCCTTATTTATCCCTCCTGCTTATGGTAAATAATTTATATTGTATCTCGCACCCTCTCTATCCACTATTGGTATGGTTCTTGTCCAAGAGGACTTTGAAAAAAAAGAAAATGTTATTTATTATCTTAGCAAAGGTCTTGCTAGTCCCGAGCTTCGATACTCTCATGTAAAAAATCCTTTCATTGAGAGGGGGGGGTGAATCAGTGACACAACAATTATATCAATTTTTCATTTATTAATGAAAACATAATTTTAACATTGTATTTTATCATGGAACCCAAATGGGAAAACCACAAACTCTTTTCTATTCACTACAGAATTTGTTTTACATGTTACATAGAAGGAAGATGTACTTCCTCTTTGATCAGCACCAACTGATCAGGATGCACCCACACCCTATTTTACTAGCACCAATTGGTAGGAGGCTACGACCTCCTGTTTAGTCAATTGTAACTGACAAGGAAGTACCAACTCCCTCTGCAGGCACCAACCTGCCCTTGCTCCAACCAACCATCCTTAATGCATAGGTATTAGCTTTTCTTCCTGGAATC
Source organism: Picea mariana (assembly GCA_032191745.1). Classification (NCBI taxonomy): domain Eukaryota; kingdom Viridiplantae; phylum Streptophyta; class Pinopsida; order Pinales; family Pinaceae; genus Picea; species Picea mariana. Next base: position 13,225 of record JASDQU010198516.1, read on the forward strand.
TACTTTAGCTTTTGATCTTCTAATATGGACTGCAGAGACACTTTATTCTTACCACTTTTTCTCGTTTATATAATCTTCAAACTAGTGTAAAATTTAAAACAACATGTCCCTTTATTTGAACCGTTGTACCTTTTCATTTAAAATGATAATTAAAATTCAATTAATTTCATTCTTTCCTTTTTATTATTTATTCATACTTTCATGATTTATTCTCTTTTAATCATGACTATGTATTGGTTCATTTTTGTCATGAGTTGATCACAAACATGGATTGACTGATTAGATTGTACTCATGTTATTACTACGCTCTCGGTTCACCAAGAAACCATATTCGATCATTTATCAATTCTCTGTATTGTTCTAGTGTAACTCTTTGTCAAATGAAATATGTATGAGGTGCTCCCTTCAAACCATTGCATATGACCGTGCCATACAGAACCAAGGGATTTAGAAAATATAGCCACATCCCTTTAAAAATGCTTATAGCATATGACCAATGGTGGTGACCTCACACTTAGGCAATACGCGCTCCTGAGTGTTTATCATTCCAACGATCACAATTCAATTTCCTAACGAGATGGACGACTGACAAAATTTCGACACTTTGCCCTTCGAGTCATCATGACTTTCAATATTACAAAACTCACGAGAACGAAATCGCCGAAACAATCGAACAACTCACATTACATCTCTGAACCAGATCAATGGTTAGTTTTTAATCCTTACACTATCCTTCCACTATTGTATATCCACGGCTATGACTTAATCGTGCATTGAGATGGATGGCTATCGTAATTTTGGGATTCTTATTATGACGTAACTTGCTAACTTCTCTTGTTGACATGTCACAAGCCTATTAGCTGCCACATGTCATTCATATTTGTAATTTTCACGTAACTAAAATGATGTATCAAATTGACACTTTTCAGTGTCTTACTATGGCACATGTTCTTACTGATGTGGTTCATTGACTCACAGCCCTGATCCAATGGTCCTCGTTGTGTACTCCAAATCCACGGTCCTTATCTTATTGTGATTTCTCATTTCAACATTCTTGTGATGAAGGTTATCAACACTCCATGTCGCAATCACTGAAATAGAGCTTTCTTGCACTAGCTCCTTCCCTTCTCATGACCATCCGTGGTGACCAAGTGCTTATCCACAAAGCGCTTCGCAATTCCACACTCCGGGGATTTTGCTGTGAGTATGCTTAACTCCTCCAACTCTCGGTATTTGAAATGATGAAATGGAGGCTAGAAAAGCTAGATCCTTCCATAACCTCATCCTTCAACTATGTGACCACTATTTGTGGCCAGGGGCCAAGCTAGAGGAGTGCATCGTTATTTCTCATATTGTGAACTCCTGATATGAGTTGCCTCGCTCGAAGACCGTGAAACTCTGAAAATGATTCATGATAGATCAATGGTCCATAGCCTCGGTGATCCGACGGATGATAGGGTTTTGGCCCTTTGAAATCACAACCTCTTTACCTCACTTATCCTATCCTTCCACTTTGAGATGATCTGACAGCTGACGGGAGTCGGGTTTAATCTGATGGTTGCTGAGACTTCTCATTATTTCCTATGCAATGGTGGACTTCTTAAAATTTTCAAGGAACTCGACGATACATATGAAATGCACTTATTCCTACTGAGCTTTGATCCTCATTCACTAACCCTCCTAAGATTTTATCATTGGATTGTTGATCATATCATGATCAATAATAGACACGAAATAATTTTATACTTCTGAGATTTGATCTTCATAAAATTCTCTTCTGTTGTTCGCTCCTCCTCCTGAGATTGTGCTATCTATCTCTCCACATAGTTGACATCTTCTACTGACTGATATACCTATTGACATAAATGACAATCTCAACTGATGTACTTCATCATTACAGATCATCACTTTGATTGTTGACATCAATGACAATATTTCCAACAATATCCCCTTTTGTCATTGACGTCAACACACTGTAGGGACCAAATTAATTTCAGTCTATTAAAATCCATAAATTGAAACCGACAAGATTACTTCTACACAGGAAGACTCAATAATTTCTTTCATTCAACATATAAGCATGTTAAATTAATTAAAGAACAACAATTTCATAACAGAATAATAATTACTTAATAGAATAAAATAAATTACCTCTTCCTGATGCTAATTCCCCGTTGATCTGGTTGTCCTTTGTTGAAGTTGAAACTGTGTCAAACACTACCCAAAACTGAGTTTTCCTCCCTGCTATCTAGGAGGAGCTTGTCTGTCTTCCTAGCTCTAGGATACTATAAGGATATCTTGGCCCCCATGCCCAAAACCCCTAGCAACCCGGTGCCCCCTGCTTCTGATTCACTAAAAACCACCAAAACCAAAATCCTCACACCAGAAATCTCCACAGAAAAATCTCCCACAGAAATATACCCTCCTCCTCAAAATGCTTCCTCCCTCCAAAAGAATGCTCCTCCCCGTAAGACTCTTCCCCGTCATATTCCCCCTTCACCGACTCTCCTGCCCTTCATTAATTTCCTTATCCCTTTATTTATTATCTTATCCCCTTATTTATTATCTTATCCCCTATTTATTATCTTATCCCCTCCATTTAGTGTTTCTTTCCCCCCCTTCATACGTAAGTCTTTAATTAAATATACTAAAAATTATTAACCCCTTTAATTCATTACTCAGTTAATTAATGAGTCAATCAATCAATTAATTAATCCTTGACATATATGAACGAGTAATTAATAATTAATTAATTAATTAATATTATTAAGAAATAATTATTGTTTAACTAAACATATTAGGATAGTCAGATTATCAAATTAATTATAATTAATCATCCCTATGCATCTATTTAAGCAGGGTTGTTACATACACCCACCCTTCAGGAAACTTCATCCCGAAGTTAAGGTATCTTATGGAACAAAGGAAAAGAAACATGGTTCACACATTCATAACAATTAACTGACACTATTAGTAAGTAAGTCAAGAAAAATCATACATACTAGTGTATATGTACAAGAAATGCATGTGTAGCTAGTACATACAAGTCTCGTGCATGTACTAATAATCAATAACTATCACCCTTTAGTAATTTATGTATGCATCCAATCCAATCAACAAGACTAGTCTTTTATAAAAGACAATAAACCAATCAAATGTTTGCAAAATCCTTTAATTACAATTATCCAGTTCAACAATTTTATTTAGACAAATGTGGTTTAGTTACGTAATTATGAATATTCATATATACACATTTTCTTTTTAGAAGGGAAAACATTAAATTCCACCATCAGACAAATCTCCATACTCTCTCAACTATTTATACTCATCCTTCCTCCCTAAATTACTTCCATCTCCATTCCTATCCTTCCTCTGCTGGACTATCTTGGAGTGTCAACTATATTGACCTAAATCCAAATAGAACCCATAAGCAGAAGTGTCAGTATCTTGACCAAACTTCCCCAGTAGGCAACTGACAGTCATCATCACACATCTTCGGGAGCATGAGCTAACACCGTCCTCCCATGAATTTAGGTTTCGAAGGATACACAGTGGGAAATGCCTCCACCCCTCCTAATCATAACTAGGGTCCACACCCTACAATGGAATATACAGTGGCACCGTGTTGTTGGGAGTTTTGTAATCGTTTATTCTGTTTTGGGCAGTATCATCACCTGAAATCCTACACTGGTCAACATATCATAGCAATGCATCCAAACCAATATAATTTCACATACAAATATTCATACCATAATGTTTCTCGGCTAGTGGTCATTATATCCACTTTCATCATCATTATTCCCTGGCTATTTCATAGCCCATAACCTACAGATTAGTTTGTAACACAAACTCATACATTTTTATGCATTATCATCATGTAATTGCATGTAATCATCATTTCAATTTGGTATCCATGTACCAACAACTTAACATCAAAGTTTTCAAGTTAGAAATAGATCTCATAATATCCCATAATTCAATTTCGACACCCATTCATAAGATTATCATTTACCAAAATAGATTGCATCATATCCAACANAAATTCACATTCTCACAATATGTCGCATCATATACATCATCATCAATAACATTTAAACATTCGTAAAATTTACATTCACATAGTAGATCGCATTACATACATCATCATCAATAACATTTAAACATTCATAAAAGTTCATACATTTTAAAGTTTAAGTGTATCATTTAATAGTTCCACTGTGAATAGAAAATAATATAAGTAGGCCTCAAGTAATCCGGGTTGTCTAAGTCAAAAGGTGGTGTTACATACACCCAACGTTCGAGAAACATATTCTCGAGGTGGTAAAAAAAAGTGAGGGATAGTCTCATCGTAGTGTCTCGGCATATTCCCAAGTAGCAGATCCTGGACTATACTTGTCCCACTAGACCTTAACTTGGTCTACCAGACAGTTCCTGAGCTGTCAGACTCTATGGTCCAATATGTGTAATGGTTCTACCCTGAGAGTTCCCACATCCAATACATACAATTCCTTCCAATTTAGTTTATGTGATTCATCGTCAACATAATGATGTAAAACAGATACATGAAATACATTATGAGTTTTATGCAAGTGGGGTGGCAGTATGAGACGATAGGCAACGGGTCCAATTTTCTCTTGGATTCTGAACAATCCTATAAATCAAGGTGACAACTTTTTCCCCTTCCCGAACTATATGGTACTCTTATTAGGCCTGATACGAATGAAAACCTGGTCTCCCTCCTCATAACTTTGGTCGGTCTTGTGTGCATTCGCATAACTTTTCTACCTATCCTGTGCTTCCTTTAGTCTCTGCCTAATCTGAATCACCTGTTCCTCCATTTCTTGAATCAATTCTGGCCCAATTGTTACTTGATCTTCTAGTCTATCCCAACTCAACGACGTTCTGCATGGCCTTCCATACAAAGCTTTGTAGGGTGGAATTCCGATGTGTTGGTTGTGGAGCTTGATTATCTTCCTGATTTAGAGGTCTTTTACTTGTAGCCGTGTTTATACCCCATAAAGTATTTACACCCCAGAAGTATGTACACTCTTCCACGTGGGGAGTGCAGAGGGGGGGTACCCCCTCTATGGGGTCCGGGGAAGCTATCCCCCGGGCTGGGGGTTTTGGGGGCAAGAGGGCCGCCAGCGGGGGTTCGGGGGAAAAGCCCCCAAAGAAAAAATTGCCTTGTAAAAGTATATTGTAATTTCATTGTAAATCTGGACCGTTCATTATAAGGTCGCAGATCTAACGATAGAGATTATGTTAGGGTTTTTTGCCCTAGAAAGCAACCCTCTTTTATGAGGGAAATGTATTGCGGCTATGTAGGTTGGCAAGTATTGTATTCTGAGAGAGGAGACTGTGAGAGAAAGAAGAGGAAGTTACATCGGGTTTTGTTGTAGGTTGTATCCCTTCATTTTCCTGGATATTAATAAAGAAAGGACCTGGCAATTTCTCTGGTGGACATAGCCCACACTGGGTGAACCACGTAAATCCGTGTCTCTCTTGTATTGTGTATCTTCTGTGTTTTATTTCCGCATTTGTTTTATTTTATTGCTCCATGGTCCTGTTTTTCTAACAACTGGTATCAAAGAGAAAGGTAACTCGCAGGAAAAGAGGGTTCCTGGTTCGAGTGGGAGCAATGTTGGAAGATGGAAAGTTTAGGGTTGAGAAATTTAACAGCCAAAACTACCAGTTATGGAAGATGCAGATGGAAGATTATTTATATCAGAAGGATCTATTCCAACCATTGAGTGGAGTAGCAAAGAAGCCGGTGGCCATGAAGGACAAAGAATGGGAGATTCTTGACAGAAAGGCTCTAGGAATGATGTCGCTGAGCCTAGCAACATCGGTGGCTTTCAATATCTCGAAAGAAAAGACAATGAAGGGTTTGATGGATGCATTGGCCAAATTGTATGAAAAAACCTCGGCGTCCAATAAGGTATTTCTAATGAAGAGATTATTTAATATGAAGATGTCGGAAGGTGGGTCTGTTGAAGATCATTTAAA
>JASDQU010198517.1:0-19457 GCA_032191745.1 Picea mariana
AAAACCCGTGCCTCTAACTAGCCTAATATCTTAATTCAAACAAAGCTAAATCATATAGAGAGATCCCTCTCTGAAGCTGGAAGGGCTAGATCCCAGCTTTAAAAGTGGTTGGTTAAGGTTACCTTTGTGTATTTCCTCTTTTCAACCTCTAGGAAATTTACAGAGTGATAACATCCTATAGATGGAGAAATAAGATGGATGCCCTCCTGGCAGAGCTTCTCAGAATCCTCAGTGATTCTGCTTCCTTTGAACTCCCGACAGAGTTCTTCTTCCCCAATGCACCCCTGTGCACATGCTCAATGCCCACTTGGCAGAGATTTTACAGAATCCTCAGTGATTCTGTCAGCAACTCACGATAGAGTTCCTCCACCTACACCTTGTGCATATGCTCAATGCCCACTTGGCAGAGCTCTACAGAATTCACAACCGAATTCTGTCTGCAACTTTGTTTCTCATACACAGCCTTGCCTCCAAGGTATTCAACAATCTTGAGGTCTTCTTCTTGAGTTGATGATTTCATCTTCAATGCTGCAACACGTCTCTGTCTGACCCCGCAGAGATCAGAAATGCATCCTCTGTGCACTGGTATTCAGAGTCTGCAGCACTCTGTCACGCCTTCCTGGCATGAAACCACAAAGACCTCCAACCCTGAAATCAAAACAGACTCCCTGCAAATGCACAACTACAACATACATTCACAGCATATAGGAGAACACATACAGACATCCACATAACACAGAATGACATACAGGAAAAACTGCTTCTGATTATATTAAAATGGAAAATGCCTGTATTTACAACGTGTTCTCGAGCTCTCTCTGGCTCTTCTCAATTCGTCCCTCTCTAACTACAAAATGAGATATGAAATCTCTTTTACCTGAGGGGGCTCTTGGAGCGCTTCCCTCCAGATTCACCTACCCTATTCAATTACAATAAATGGTTGTCTAGTCCAGCATCTGGATCTAGATCTCAGCCGATCTAGCATTAAAGTTGATCTTAACTACATCCTGCACAAAGGCACGACTTCTATGGCTTACCAGCCTAGACATTAAATTACATTCAATTCAAATTTTTAAATGAGGCTGCGCCTCTCTTCATCTTGAATGCACGCGCTCGACATGGCTGGCTGGCTGGCTGGCTGACGTGGAGAGATGCTCCTGCATCAAACTCCTCAGCTGCAAAATCATGAGCTCCTGCTCATGCGCTTCCCCTCTCAGCTGTTGGAAATCGTCCCGGATCCCAAACAAATATCTGGAGTTCCCATCTGCTCCATCCTCCTGCTGCTGCTGCTTTTGTTGTGCCGCTGCTGCTGCTTCCTTTCTGCTCAGCCTCTCCTTGCTAGCAGTTCCTGCTGATCCCAACATCAGCCTTCTGATTTCTTCTATTACTGCATCCAGCTGCTCCCATGGCTGGTCCTGTTTTTGTAGTCTCCTCAGCTGCAAAAATTTTATGTAATTGGGCAAATCATCATGATCTCCCATGCTATCTTCTTCATCTTCATCTGTGGCCTCAAGTTGCCACTCTGCTGCAGACTTCAGCTCTGCAGTCTCCCTTTGACTGACTGGCTGTTCAGTCACCTTCTCTGACAGCTCAACACCTGTCAGTTCCCTTGTTGGCTCTGGATTGTTCAACCAATCCTCCAGCATCTCCAGCTCCATCTCCCATGGAGTGACAACTTTACCTGCCTGCTCTTTGGCTTCTTTTGCTGCTAGCTTCAGTGCTGCAGTTTCTTTCTTTTCATCTCCCTTGCTGAAATCATTGAACCGTTCCTCAGAACGCTCATTCTCTTCTCCTGCTTCTGTTTGTGCTTGGGCAGTCTCAAACACGTGCTCCAATTCCTCTTCCTTCCTGACAGTCATCATCCGCTGAGGCTGTTCTACTGCTGCACCATTTGCAACACAAATTTCTGCCTCCTCCTGGGCAAATGGTAGGAATAGTCCAATCCCCCCAATCATCAGAATATCATCCTGATCTTCCTCCTTGGTTAGTTGCTCCTGCTGATCTACTTCCATCCCTGAATTTGTGAGACCCTTAGACAGTCTCATTTGCTCTGTCAGCTCCTCGGGCTGATCAAAATTCACCTGTTCATCCCTGCCCACCTGGCAATACGGGATGCTTCCGCTTCTCTCCTGGAAGACTATGAGATCAACCGATCCCATCTTCATCAGCAACCCCTGCTGAATTGAACTTGCCTCTGAGTCCATGAGACCCTCAGATGGTCTCGAATTCTCATCTCTGCCCACCTGGAAGTCCGAGATGCTTCCACTACCCTCCTGGCAGTCTTCGAGATTCCGCAGTGACCTCATACCATTGTCCTCCAGGCAATGTAAAATTCCCTGGCTGTCCTCCTGACAGTCCATGAGATCCCGCAGTGATCTCAACCCGTTGCCCACCTGACAAACTGGAATTTCTTCGCTGCCCACCTGGCAGTACTTGAGATCCTCAACTAATCCCCATTCTAATTCTTCATCATCGAGACCTCTCCCAGTCTCTGCTTTACATACCCCAACCATTTCTTCTGTGGTTTTGAGGTCTTTAGCGTACCTCAACCACCCTCTCAACAACCTACGCTATCTCTTGACCATCAGCTGCTTGACTGGCCATTTTGCTTTTATCTTCTCCATGGGCAATTTATGCATCCATCTCCTCCTCTTATCATGCGGCATCCGCAGTTCGAGCTTCTCCATCTCTGCTCGTTTATTAGCGAGCTCTTTATCCATCTCCACTGCGTTCATAAGCTCTGGGATCTTCTTTCTATGGCCTTCAGTAGCCATCTTGCTATCTCTGTCTGCTTTCCTAGCAGTTTTGTTGCTGTTACTCTTGTAATCCTGAGTGCTCAGCTTCATCATCCTACAGTCCTGCTGACTGTCTATGGACTACTTCCTACCTGAAAACAAGTCCTTACAGAGTCCTCCAACGCTCTCTCTCCTTTCACCTGCCTTCTCCCCTCTGCTGGAAGTATACAAACAGAGTCCAAGCTCTGATACCACTCTGACGCAGCCGCACTCCTCGGAGCACGTCCGCTTCCTCAGGACCTTCTTTCTTGACTCGTCCCGAAGAACTCTGAGGTTCTTCTATTTCCCTATCGGGAAATCTGCACCCACAGTTCTCTTCACGCGATCCCCTTCCTTGACTTATCGGAGGATCAGAGCTCGCGGCTTCGCAAGTTTACTGTCGATCACTGGGTTCTCAAATCCCCGAGACCCGATGGTCAGTCAATTGCTGACTTTTCTCTTTACTCTGTCGGGACTACCGCGCTATCGTGATCTCGCCACTCGCAACACCAAACACTCGGGTTTACAACTCCCGATACCCGGTGCGTCGAACCGCCGATGCACACGTGCACGTTAACTTCTGTCGCTTCTATCGAAACTTCGGAGTTCGCGGGATCGCGAATCCTAACTCCAACTTTTCGGGACTTCTCGCGGCGAGATCCCGATGACTCCGTGCCACCTGTCCTCCACTTTGCCGACTTCGTTGTGGCCCCACACTGCTACGTCACCGTCGGGATATCGCATATCGCGATTCTGAGTGGCATGTGTTTCTTGTTCTCAGAAACCCTGATTCTCCGAACCCCGACTCCTCGGGATCTCCTGACACGTGTCCCACACAATGAGCGGTTCTGAGCCTGTCGGGACCTTTTCCCGGTGGCCTGGACCTCTGCCACGCGTCCCCACAACCGGGCGGTCCTGATCCAATCTCACGCTATCGCGACTTCTGATGCTCTGGAAGTCTTGCCTTCCAAACCTCCGATATGCCAATGGACGACTTCTTCCAATGGTGCCCAATTACTGCCACACATCCTCCTCAAGATGGACGGTTCTGATTGCTTCTCGCGATTTCTCTGTTTCGAGACCTAAGATGTCCCGATTCTCACGGCCTCGAGAATCTCGATTTCCTGAGTGTCGATATCCCGATGCCTATCGGGATTGCTCCTCTTTCTACGAGAGCTTAACTCACGTGCAACTTCTGTCGATCCGACGGCTGTCGGCGATCCTGAGCAAGATCTAACGGCTCAGATCCCTTTCTCCTGTGCGCTCCTCCTATGCGTCTCCTGGACGTAGAATTTCAACGGTCCAGAATCTGTCGGCCCATCCGACGGCAGCTGTTCTCCCTCCTGAGCTCCTGTGTGCCTTCTTCCTCACTTGGAAGAATTTCCAATTTCCTCAAAGGCCTCGACCTTTGTCTCCCTTTCTCCTCTGCGAACTTTTTTCCTTTGAGCTTCGCCGCACGTGTATAAATGTTGCCCTTCCTGAGCTTTTTATCTCCTTCTGAATCCTTGAAGGATTCTTCCAACTCCTGCACTCCTTGCAGAGCCTTCAGGTGCACTCGCTGGTGCTATCCATCCGGAGCTTCTCGCAAACACTCAGACCCCTTGGGGGATTTTTCCTTCCTTCTCCTATAGATGGAGAAATAATATGGATGCCCTCCTGGAAGAGCTTCTCAGAATCCTCAGTGATTCTGCTTCCTTTGAACTCCCGGCAGAGTTCTTATTCCCCAATGCACCCTTGTGCACATGCTCAATGTCCACTTGGCAGAGCTTTTACAGAATCCTCAGTGATTCTGTCGGCAACTCACGATAGAGTTCCTCCACTTGCACCTTGTGCATATGCTCAATGCCCACTTGGCAGAGCTCTACAGAATTCACAACCGAATTCTGTCTGCAACTTTGTTTCTCATACACAGCCTTGCCTCCAAGGTATTCAACAATCCTGAGGTCATCTTCCTGAGTTGATGATTTCAGCTTCAGTGCAACAACATGTCTCTGTCTGACCCCACAGAGATCAGAAATGCATCCTCTGTGCACTGGTATTCATAGTTCGCAGCACTCTGTCACGCCTTCCTGGCATGAAACCACAAAGACCTCCAACCCTGAAATCAAAACAGACTCCCTGCAAATGCACAACTACAGCATACATTCACAACATATAGGAGAACACATACATACATCCACATAACACAGAATGACATACATGAAAAACTGCTTCTGATTATATTAAAATGGCAAATGCTTGTATTTACAACGTGTTCTCGAGCTCTCTCTGGCTCTTCTCAATTCGGCCCTCTCTAACTACAAAATGAGATACAAAATCTCTTTTACCTGAGGGGGCTCTTGGAGCGCTTCCCTCCAGATTCACCTACCCTATTCAATTACAATAAATGGTTGTCTAGTCCAGCATCTGGATCTAGATCTTAGCCGATCTAACATTAAAGCCGATCTTAACTATAGCCTTCACAAAGGCACGATTTCTATGGCTCACCAGCCTAGACATTAAATTACATTCAATTCAAATTTTTAAATGAGGCTGCGCCTCTCTTCAGCTTTAATGCACGCGCTCGACGTGGATGGCTGGCTGGCTGGCTGACGTGGAGAGATGCTCCTGCATCACATGGTTATGTATTTGTTGTAAAATTATTCATTGCTTGATCATTTATTAGGCCTTGCTTTGTAGTCTCTCTAACTAGTAGTTAGAATTGCACTGATGTGAACAAAGGCAAGTCCTTCAACTCTCTTCCATGGGAAGAATATTCTAAGTCTCGGGTACATGATTCAATATACTCATTTTGCTATTGGAATCTTTGTTTATATTTATGATAAAGTGATTTTTGAATGAGCATTATTCTCATCCTTGTTGGATATTAATTTTTTTTTTAAAGTATGTGACAATGAAGAGACTCAAAGCAAAGTGCGCTATCAATATAAAAGCATTCTAGAGGCATGTAAAAATGCATAATATTCCAAGTAAACAATCAACTTTATTAACATTTCACTTAAGATATAACAACATTTGCTAAATTAGGGAAAAGTTTTTATTGCSTACTAAGGTACCACTTGTCAAGGCTACAAATACATGCTAGGCATATTAAAGTCAAGTGATTGTAGGGGATGATTTTAGATCCTGAAGAAATTAGAAAGTAAAATTCATYTAGGGACTCAAGCACGCAACTAATAACAAGGCGTAAGCTTTAGAAGTGCATTAAGGAATCAAGATCCTCAAGGACACTACAAAAAAATATGTGGTCATGTAAGGGATTCTACCATCACAATAAGATTATTAGCCCAAGGGAAAGTCCCCTCCTTATTGGTTTCAAGAGTAGCAAACATCAAACATTAACACACATAAATCAGCCATAAGAAGAATAATATACTCACAAAGATCGCATTTTCATTAAAGTACAATAATAATACATTACTCTCACACTTCAATACATATGTGAGGCCTCATAATATGGCATTGAGGGGATTACAAAAAGATGTCCAATATAGTATAACCATCTCCATAATATCTCCACAAATCTTTATGTGATCTCCATTCCTAACTTCATTCATTTTCCTCATCTTTCATCATGCATAGATTTCTAGAATAAGCATATGTTTATGAATAATAATTTGTCATATCATAAGTATGAATTATTCCTTCATACTCCCTGTTAATGGATACTTATGATTCAATTTGGATCTCTTGATTTGTCTTTATCATCTTCGGTCTTCTTCATCTGCATATGTTTTTGTACTCTGCATCATTTTTAGTTTTCTGCATCTTTAGTTGCCATTTCCTTATTGTATCGTGCATGAGTTGCACCATTCTGGATAAGTCTTGATCTTGAGTCAATCATCTAAATTGCTTCATCTTTATATCAAGGATTTATTTCGTCTTACCCTTGACCTTCCTATGGTTTTTCTATGGCTTACCCTAAACCAATACATCATATCCTGGGTTTTCCTTAGCTTACCCGTAACCATTACAACATATCCAGGGTTTTGGCTTACCCTTAACCTTTACAAACTCAAACTGGTTTCACGTTATCACCAACCATTCATTACATTAGATGGTTTTGACTGACCACAAACCTGCATCTCTCATTATAAAGTGGTTTTTGGTTTACCACGAACCAATACAAAAATACTTGACTCAATAAACTGACAACTCTTTCTTAAACATGTTTAACCGACTTTAATCACAATTGACCTTTGGAGGACCAACTAACTCATGAAATTTATATGGAAGATATTGTTGTACATTTGAATACTTGATCCTCTAAAATCCTTATTAACATAAGAACAACACTCTGTCATTCATGGACATATATCCAACCACATTGGATATGTGTGTGAGGCTTTGATATATATTTGTTCCAACACTTATGATGATCATGATTTTTGAGACCACAAATACAACAGGGATGTAAATTCCAACATTTTTCCTTTGCATGTCATTTTCTGCCACAATGACCACAACATTGTTTCTGCCTCATGCACTTGATTTGTTGTTGAGGCTGTTGCTCTTGGTTCATTCCTTCTGCTTCTACTTGTAGATGTTCATTTGTTCTCGATGATTCTATGTCACCATTGCTTGTGTTGTCTTCATAACCAAGGCCTTCATTTCTTGGCCTTTTATACATACTTGTATGGGATTTTGGATGTCTTGCCCATTCTTTCCTAAACATTTATCATCAAATCTCATTTTATGCACAAGTTTTGAACATATTCCCTTAGTATGATTTTCAAAGAAAACAAGTTCATCATCTTCATTATAAAATTTATCTTCAGAAACAACAACATAATTGTCATCTTCATTATCACGAGGACCATTTTGTTGAGACATCCTTATCAATCAAAATCACCATTATCAGATGAACTATCAAACTTTGGAAGAAAATCATATGTGTCACACATTACTTTTTCTTGTTTTAGTTGTTTAACTTCATTTGCAAGTGCTAACCATTCTCATTTGTCAATAATTCTTGTTGCAATGATTCTATTAATTTGTTCGTTTGATCTTCAATTTTGAAAACATCATCCAAAAAATTTATCTAGTGATGTCAACTTTTCTTCTAATGTGTCGATGCGTTGTGTAGTAGAACAAACAAATTCATGATAAAGTTCATTATCTCATGTCCTGAATTCTACAACTTTTCTTATTATGGATTGATTTTGTTCCTATAACCTGTCTATTTCTTGCAAAGCATGTTCAAGGTCTTGTTGTAATAGTTCAATTTCCCAATTAACGTTTTGAAGTCTTTTTCCTGCTTTGCCCATTGTTTAAAAAACTTAATAATTCACGCTCGCTTGCCTTAATGATTCACGCTCGCTTGTAATCATGCTCACTTGTCAAGAAGTAACACAACAAATCGAGTGTCGAGTACAACCGATCATGTACTCATCTTTTAAATACAACAATAATACTTAGGTGTTAGGTACAACCAAAAATTTACTTTTAATTTTAACTTAAATTTCAAATTTAACTTGAGTTAAACCTTAATTCAACTTGTCTTTACTCTAACTTTTCAAAGACTTCATTACATGACCATTAAACTCATTTAATATAAATACCCTACCACTCATCTTCACACTTTACATATGACCAATCTGAACTCTTTTGAAAAAAATTGAACTCACTTTTATAAGAACCAAGATACCATCACCAAGAACTTTGCATACCCAATACAATTATATTCATCTTTATTAACTTTTTTTACTTAAAATAATATAAAATCACAGTCTAGCTTTATATCACGACTTCGCCACAATTACTTAGATTTCATCTTGACATTGTTTAGAGTGTTTTGACAACTTAATATATTTCCCGGGACTCACTAAGACTTTCCAAACCTTTTATTGCATACCAAATACCATGCCACTTACCCTTATTAACTTTATGACTAAAAATTACAAAGTGACTTTATGTCATTCCTTTCCAACCTTGACCATTTATATCTTTTCCTTTTTAAAAGAAAATTTCCACCCATGATGTCATTAATAAAGAGCATGCTCTTAACTTTTCATTTAGTCATATTTTAATGAAACACTTTTCATAAACTACTTAGTTTGCTTCAATTCTTAATCACCCCACTCTTTTCAACCAAATAATAATAATAATACCTTAACACCATATTCCTTAAGTAGCCATACTCTTCAAGTGCAATAAATTCTTTTTTATAGGTTGGAAAATTTCGAGTTTTGTTTTTTGGTTTGTAGAGCCATCTTTGTAGAGCCATCGTTGAGCTAATCATTGACTCCTTTTCTTAAACTACCATTTACGTTGACGCTATGTAGTGCCCTGGAAAAGCTTCACAATTATGTTGATTGTGTTATTAAGCGACTTGATTTGCGCCAATTCTGTACAACAATGAATTTGAGATGCAGAAAGTAGCATAACAACACCCGTCTCATAGGGGAGAGGGGCGTTCTTTTTGGGCCCAGAGGAAATAGAGTTTTGGACTACTTCTGGAATTTGGGGATGGAAACAAATAATAACGCAGAGGCTTATGCCCTCCTCCAAGGTATTCACTTGGTAAAACAAAGACAAATACAAACTCTAAATGTAGTGGGCGATTCAAAGACAATAATAAGGACAATGATATTAGGCTCCTCTCCTCATAACATGAGCTTAAGAATCCTAATTACTAGAATACGTCTTCTCGCAGGTCCCATGCAAATCAACTATTTCCACGTCCTCTGAATCAATAACGAAGAAGCAAATAAAATGGCCAATAAGGCCATTGACAAGGCCCCAGGTCACTTAGGGGTTAATGGACATGATTGCTCACCCCCCTTGCCATGAAATCAAGCCACAGATAGAATCTTGTGGCCCAATTGTATGGGGGGGGCGGGGGGGTGACGTGTGGCAAATCAGCGCGATGCATGCTCTCCTGCACGAGGTTTTGGACACGAGGATAGGGTCTTTTAAGGCAGATGAGATATTTTGCTACTTGTGAGAAGTATTGTCGAGCCATCATGAGGAAGGGAGGAGGTCCTCCTCACACATGTGTTCTCATGCGTCTCAGGGGGAAGGATTCAGGTGCAGCGAATAAGGGTCCAAAGGGAACTAGTCGGATCAGGATGATGAGCTTAGTAGGCGTCAACTCAAGTTCTTCGCCACCCTTCAATAGTGTTTGGCATGACGATTTTCAGTGAGACAAGGTACTCTCCAAACCCATGTATCAACACTCTTGTCCTTTCTCCTCGTGTTTGAATTATCACAAGGTTTGCGTCGACATCATGGCGGATTATGGAAGGTGGCATCCCAGAAAGTTAATTAAATCCTGATGCCTCTCGCATTTGGCTTGCACTTCTTCCTCTAGGCGGTCTGTATGGAAGGTGGCATCCTAGAAAGTTAATTAAAGCCTGATGCCTCTCGCATTTGGCTTGCACTTCTTCCTCTAGGCGGTCTGTATGGTTCCTCTTTGACTCTCTTCATGAGCTTTCTGAATTGAGCGTTTTTCTCTTTTTGGGTGGGCTTTCCATCCTAGCCTGGATTCATTTTTATCCCTCTATTGCCCCTCGTTTTAACGCAGACCAAGTGTGGCTCAGTCTCTCAATCAGAACCACCCCCGTCTCCCCAGTTCACAGAAGCATGGATGCCAAGGAGAGAAAAGCAGGGCAAGGTCAGCGAGATCTCGATTTCGAGTGCACAAAATGTCAGAGGTTAAAAATTAAATATGGAGCCATCAACTCCACGGTCTCCTTTGATCTAGAAACCTTGTCTCAACATCGACATCTCATCAGGCAGCTCCAGGATGAAGTGTATGCACAACGTAGCCAAATTGAAGACCTCCACTATCGTCTCGAACAATGCAAGAAAAATCAAGGGGCAACCTTCCACCGCGGCTAGCAATGGGAACACATCAAGGAATGTTTCAGAAGCCTCAATGGGTCCAATCCCTCACCTCAATGAACCAGTTGACGCAGAATGAGACCAATAAGAAATTCAAGTCATCAAGCAAGAACCTGGTAGCGGATTTACTTTCAAATTGCAGTTGTCATGTTTTGTCTATCATTATGTATTAACGATATTTTCCCTCACCTCAATGAACCAGTTGACGCAGAATTAGACCAATAAGAAATTCAAGTCATCAAGCAAGAACCTGGTAGCGGATTTACTTTCAAATTGCAGTTGTCATGTTTTGTCTATCATTATGTATTAACGATATTTTTTACCGGTAATATATCTATCAGATTAGAAGTAGCATAAGTTTTTGGATAATCCTTAAGGACCCAGACATAATTTTTGTAATCTCTGAACTAGTCTTGAGATATGGCGGTCTCTGAGACCTTTTGAAATTTGTATTTTGTATCTTAGTAGTCTTCACCACACCATTAATGAAAAAATTCCCTAGTTTCTGTGAAAAAAATAACAACACCTGTCTCATGAATTCAGCGCAAACTTCATGGATTTTAATTTCTTAGACACAAAATAGATAGTCAAAGAAATATTTTGAGTCTTTTTCCACATGAACACCCTTTTTCACGCCCTCTGCTCGAACAACAACAACGCACACAATAGCTCCGATCTCCCACAAAATGACAAGAAATTGCACACTCATCTACAATGTACACAATTCTTTTCAGCAACAATCATATGCATATGCTTCTATTCTTCAACGGATTAAATAACAAGTCTCATCCGATGACAACTAAATATTTTGTCAACCAAAAACAAACAAAATTAGCATGAATATTAGCAAACCGTTCCAAAATGTTTGAAACACAACGAGTGTTCGGCTCTGCGAAATGACAATCGATGGCTTTGATTCACAACGACATCTCTTCATCAAAACAATAATTGCAACAAGAAATTCTAACATGCTTCAACGAGTTAAACTGTAACTATACGATTCTCTGTCTTTTTTTCAAATGAGCCCGCGAGAAAAATATAGCTCTATAGGAACTTTCAGATCATCAAATGGATATGCTCCTATGATCATAACATAAGAGTCACATCACACAACCATGCATCTTTGATCTTGCCATCAAATCTTCTTCAATGAGATCCCAACTTGAATCCGACAGTGCCAACAAGCAGACGACTTGAGTTAGGGAAATTTTGATTTGGATCGCAACTCTCTGTGTTTTCCTTAACTTATGACTTTATTCTCAACAGGATGACAAATATTCTTTCTTTACGCAACACTACAAAAAACTCTATTGATATGTGGCATCTCATAGCCTCTAGTGTGGGTACATAAAGAGTCTGGTGCGTCCATCAAGCAACCACATGGTGTGGACAAATCAAAATTCTCACACTACCAATCTACTATCACCTTTTATACTAATCTCTCACGAAATTTCATTTCCCTACATTCTGATACCAAATGTTGGTTTCAAGAGCAGTAGGCAACAAACATTAACACACATAAATTAGCCATAAGAAGAAAAATATACTTACAAAGATCACATTTTCATGAATGTACAATAATAATACATTACTCTCACACTTCAATACATATGTGAATACATATGTGAGGCCTCATAATATAGTATTGAGGGGATTACAACAAGATGTCCAATATAACATAACCATCTCCACAATATATCCATGAATATCTCCACAAATCTCTATGTGATCTCCATTCCTAACTTCACTCATTGTCCTCATCTTTCATCTTACATATATTTCTAGAATAAGTTTACTTTCATGAATAATATTTTGTCATATTGTAAGTATGAATTATTCCTTCACTTCCCATCATTGGTTCACATGTTTCACAAAACAATGTTAGTTCTTCAATATTTTGATCAAATCCATTGCAAATAGATTGGATGAAACTCCAACTCTTAAGATGATTGCTCATCGCTAATGGAGAAGCCTTGAAAAAAGGAACTCTTTGAATATCCACTAAGGGGGAGGAACGATCCATCTATACCTTAATTCCATGATCATTATAAAGGCTCAAGGGGAGACAACATGTGTGGAAATCTTCTCCTTAGGAAGAAGTGCATGGCGACAACAGGTATTTGGCAAATTTATTATAAGGATGTTGAAGTGTTTTAATGATCATCGACCCAGACATTTGAAGCATCTCCTTAGTGCATTGAAGTCATTATTGTTGGTCTATATGAAGGTCATTTCCATTATAATGGATTGAAGTACATTAATTCATCCAATCCTTAGTTACTCATGATCTCCCTAGGGGATTCACATATGTGACCACCCCCTTCTTATCTTGGAATGTTGTTGGAGTAGCTTTCATTCTTCCTACTCCACTCTTGATTTTGGAATTGTCCTTGCGAGCAGATAAATCCACCCTCTACAAATTATTTGTAAAGAAATGGTATCAAACTTCCTTTGATGTTGGTTAGTTATGGAGTAGTGCAACTTCTATACAATGATGTTGGGGGACATGCATGAGGTTGAGAGGACTGTTGAAGATTGCTCCACAAAAATTGGGGCAATGTTGTTTAAATTGACAAAAGCAATTAAATGGACAAAATAATGGAAGGAGAACATTGATTCTAAACTTGAAAAAATTGTCAGGAAGCAAGAACACCTCTATGTGAATGTTGCCAAGCATATTTTGGTGCTTAGATGGTGGGAAAATGAGGACAGGGACACCCTATTTGTTCTCAGAAGAAAAATGAATGAAGTCATGACTATGGGTCTTTCTTTTGTCCAAGACTTCCTTGTTTGGTTGGTTGAATTTTATATCTCCATTCCCAACCTTTAGGATACCTACCGAAAGTGTTGAAAAATATCTCTCCATATAAATCACCTAGGATGAAATGGAAGTTATTGGTCTAAAAGAGGTGGACACTAGGTCAAGTTAATTCCTTGTTTGATTTAATGAAATGTTTTGTTTTTTCTCGGTGTTTTACAAGGCCAGTTGATTAAACTATATCTCTGCAAACTTGTGAACGCGAGAGCTCATACTATTTTGAATATGTAGGGAATTGAGAAGCATATATTTTAGTTAAATTGAACCTACTAATTTAGTATGCTTTAAAATTATGCTTTAGCTATATGAGTTAAGTGTCAATGTTGTTTTTGCAATGTTGTTATGACAAATACAAATAATCATTACCATTAAAATAAAGTAAAGTGATTGCAACAATGCACTGTTAAGAGAATTCCAAAACATGCAACCAAGTCCTTTGCTACATGATACAACATCCAAGACATTTGCATACTTCCCATTATATGTATGTGGGTCACTATATATAGCTATTTAGAAAACATGATAGAATCCATGAGATGATAACAACGTTTCCTTGCCTTGCATGCCATAACCCATTTCCAACACAAAACTCTTATACATTCCTATGCATCTTGTACATATATTGCTTGGTATATTTTGATAAGCCTCTATTAATCCCATTACTTGAACCTACAAATGTTTTTCTTTCTTTCTGCACCTAAACTTATGGTGTTTTAGCACTCCTTGAAGTTGTTATCAACAAACCTTTTGATCTTAATACTATTTTGAAAATTGCAAATAAGATTGCAACATTGACTTAGCAATGTGGAAAATATTTCATAATCCATTTATATTTTGGATGATTATTTTTGTTATGTTTTTCTACAATTGCTATTAATGTAAGATGAAGTCTAAGAGCCCAAGCACAATTTGACAACACACTAGATTAAGATCCAGTATTTGAATATTCCATTTTGAACATATTTGGTTGGCAAGGAGATACATGGGTAGGTTGTTGTAGTGACAATTTCCAAAAGGTTTATTCTAATATCCTATGAAATTCCACTATCAAAGAAGTAGAGCCTATGAATAATCTCATTAGTGCACCATTTGTTATCATAATACTATACTATGCATTTTAGCACATCACAATTTATTTTGACGACGACTTCAAAAATTTATATTGATTTGTTCTCACAATATTCTAAAATCTATATTAGAGAGTCAATTAGTAGTATACAATCATATGGATATGGAGATATATTTCAAAATGGTGTCAAAGACATGGTATTAGAATTTCGAGAGGTTTCTTCTACATCCCAATGCAAATTTCTCTATTGTTTTGATGTTTAAATAACTAATTTGATTTTGTGGGTAATTGAATGTCTGGGAGTGGTTTTGAAAGAGAGAGCATGGAATTTCTCTACATTTTTGTGCTTTAGTTGAGTTATTTGGTGCTCTATTTGACATAGAAGTTGCTTAGCAATGATGCCTTGACGTCCATTATGTTCTTCTTGAACTAACAATGTGATTTCAAACCACAACATAAGGAGATTGAGAAGGTTTACAAGGAAATTAACATGCATAATAATGAGGAGGTGAACCCTTGCAATGCCCATGACAACTCCTCCGATCAAGAACTCTCGCCAACACAAGATGGGAAGTTTCTATATAATTTGGAGTTGGTCATATCAAACTTCAAAATATTTAGGATGATAGTTTCTTGAAGAGACATGGGTTCATTTAGTGAGGCATGGAGGCGTTGTTTGTTGTGGTTGGTCATAGAGTCTTCTTAGAGGGGGTCTAACTAGGTTTTTCTTTAAAAACTAATAGAGTACACAGAGAGTTTGATCAAATAACTTTACCATATTACCTTTAAATCTCAAGGGTATCTATCCTACTAAAATTTGGTGACTTGCACTTAGTACCATCCTTTTCAAATTCATGATTTAAAAGTGGAGTGAACCTCAATGAGAATGAAACCTTGGTACATGGCATTCTATCAGTGTCAACATTGAACCAATGCCTAGTGGACATAACGCAAACCAATACCCAGTGGACATAATACTCCAATTTAAAGATAAATGGTGATATTTTTATAGCTTTTAGTTATATACCTAGAACTCAAAAAGAAATCAACTTTGTAATAACCAAATTTTAATTGTTGTGATAGGGTTAGGAAGATGGCTATGATCTTTGCAATATGTAGATTACCATAGTTAGAATAGTTCTTTCCTATTTCCATTACCTTAGAGATCATTCTTACATATATGAATATAAGAAGAGAATGGATTAGCTGAAAATATATATGTCAAACCCCAATGACTTTATAGGAAAAAGACTTTTCATGTGTAACAAAGGTCTAGGTCTAAGTATAGCAAGGTGAGAAGCATTGATATAAAAAATTTAGAACACAAGGAAATGTCAATAACGTGCTCAAAGAAGTATGCTTTGATACCAACTAATGCATGCCATTGGTGGAGCAAGGTGAGAAGAGCCCAACAAATCTTCTCGACAAGAAAAAACCTCAAAGCTTGTTCTTGCGAATTCAAGATTGTATTCTCAACTAATTACACTAAATTCCCTTAAAGTTAAAAAGCGAATTCAAGATTGTATTCTCAACTAATTACACTAAATTCCCTTAAAGTTAAAAAGATAGAAAGCAATGAACACACAAAAATAATAAGACAAGAACATACAAACATTAGAGAGAAATGCTTATCACTTGTACTATTTGTACACTATATTGCATTCTATGGAGCTCATCCATAAAGGGAAAACATGGATGAGAAGAAAAGTTAAAAGTAGAAAACCAATAGAGAGATTTATCTACAAGACAATATTACAACCAATTTTTGAATATTACCTTTGTGAGTCTCATAATTTCCTCCCTACTAAAGACAAATTGACAATTGTTTCTAACATAAATGAAGACATTGTAGCTGAAAAGTGGAGTAGGATAACCATTTGTCCAATGTAGGTACACTTCTTGTTCAACTAAACAAATAGGTCATCATTTTCATATTTCTTTAAGTGTGTGTGCAAACTTCAAGTAATATTTTTGAGTATGTAAGTTTCACAGTTATTCATAATGTTAAGGATTTTCCTGGATAAACACTGTGTTTATCCAGAAAATTCTTTAACATCAAGTAATGTGTTTTCATTACTTGAATAAATATTGTGCAAATACACATCTCGTTGCTTATTCTTTTGATGATACATGTGAAGAGCATAGAATAAGGTGTGATTGACTACCTTGTAGAGATCACAAGTGAAGATTACATCCATAATTCCAACACCCCCCCTTACACTGGACAGGGGGGAACAAAGAGATAACATTACATCACAAGATTGATATCCCCCTTCTTTAATGTTGAACAAGGGGCCACAAAGAATACATTACACGTCACAATAACCTCCCCAATATGCTAAGGAAGAGGGTAGAGATAAGACATCATATATTTCCATAATGTTCCTGTTATCGCTCAGTTTGTTGTTTAGGTCAAGTAGCTGGATGGTAAGGGTCAAACTGGCATAACAGGAGCTTCCCCACCCACTGTCACCTCGATGGGGGGCTCTTTCTATTTAGGGTGGCTAAGCCCAAGGGAGACATCCCTGGCAATCTAGGGTTTTGAAAGGGAAAGGTTCAAAGGATTAAGGATAGTTTCCCCTTCACAGATTACCGCCAAGAAGATAGTCAATTGAAGAACAACCACAAAGAAGGCACCTGCTTGCGAGACAAGACAACAATGAAACTAATATGTGCAACAATAGTTAGTACTTCATAGATTAATGACTATCTATATTTCAATGTACATGAACATATATAACAGTAAATATTGACGAAGTCAATGTTTGCAATAATGACAATGGCATATAATATTACTTGTCAATAAATACCAGAATGATATAGCATCCAATGAAAATGATCAATCCTCGAATTAACTCAATGCATTAAATATCATCAAATGCTCATATATAACAGTGTGCTGCGTCAATCTCCTAAGGATGATGTCAGCCTTAATTAGGGTTATTGCAATAGACAAAGAAAGCCAACGTTTTGCAAATTAGCTAATGAAAATCATCAATATGTCAATGTCTATCGTTGGATGACCAAGCCACAGTGTTTTCTATCAACAAAAAGCTTAATGAAGGTATGATGTCATCATTTTCTGCTGGGTTAGAAGACGTTAGGGTTAGTTAGGGTTTCAAATTTAAGAGTTTTGAAATATTGTTTTTGCACAACAAGCTCAACGTTGGAGAGAAAAACCAGTGCCTTAGGGTATAATGGAGTCAAAAGTAAGGGAAAGATCTCAAGAGGATCAAAATCTAAAGACTAGAGAGTTAGGTTCTATGGTGCTGCAATGGCAGGGCCCTAGAATCAAAACCCTAAGGGGAGGAGGCTCATTCTGGTGTTGCTTAAGCAAGGCCTCATGCTCCTCCCTCTTTCTTTAAATATTCTTGGCAAAAACGGCTAGCTTTAAAACACAAGTCTAAGGGAGAAAAGTGTTGCGGGAGCAAGGCTCTTCAAACCCTAAAAAGTTCAAACCCTAGGTGTAGAACCAACTAGGCCTAGGACGTCACCTTTATTCAACCTATAATTCAAAGCTAACTCATAAAAAGGATGATTAGTGTAGCAATGACTAGGCTATATCTTCCTTAATCAATGGCTAAAACAAGTTTCTCAAGCATGGGGACATATAGCAAGGACCTACTTGTGTGCTTGCTACCTAGGGTTTCAAGATTAAGCAAAATAATAGCAAAATAATAACAAATGTAAGAGATTTAACCTACAACCATTCATTTAAGAAGTTTTGCATGAGAAATTCACTTACAAATCATGAAGAATGCTCATCAAACCCTGATTGTAAACTTTCCAATGAGAAAAACACCACAATATGCCAAGAAAATCCTCCAAACAAGAGTTGCGCCTCACTTCCAAGAGCTAATATACCAAGACAAAAGACTAAAAGTGATCTCTCACAAGAGAGTGAGTTATGTTATATTTAAAATGAGGCCCAACGTCCTCTATTTATACCAATCTTATGACCTTTAATTTAAAAATAGGTCATTAAAACAGCCGACAAGGCTGACCTTTAAAATTTACACTGTTTTTACATTAAATGCTAAAAAATGTCATAATATGAGCTAAAAGGAGGACGTCAAGCCCTTCTGAGGGAGATGTTGGCCCTTTTTGGCCAAGCTCAGCATCCAGGAAGCCAAACGTTGGCCCTTCTAGGGCTCCTCCAAGCTGCCACACGTGCCAAATGACCTTAGCACACTACCACACGCTCCAGACAACGTCCAGCTCTCTCAGGTGACGTCCTGTCCATCAAAAGCAAACGTCCCATCTGCAGTGGGTGATTCCCCCTAGGTCGGGCTCTGCCAAAGTGTCCTAGGTGGAACGTCCTTCTTCCTTCTCGTGTAATGGCCCATCATAATGTTGTCCTGTCTCTGCCATCCCAACAACCATCTGATGGGCTCTTCAGCCCCATGGAGGTCCGAGCTAATCATATCCCCATGTGTACCGGTCCACTGGTACCTGTCCGTCGGGTATGGTCCTGCATATCAAAAACTACGCCCTCCATGGGCTCATCAGTCCTTGAGATCATAGAAATGTCAATCATGTTTCATCATTAAATTTATCAAATACATGCATGAAATCCCTAGCATATCATCTAATAGCTCAAAGACATTACACTGATCTACTATGCAAAGCTAAAGAAATAGACATAATAACCTATTGGGCTAGTATCCACAAGAAAAGGAAAGTTTCCACAGAGGATTATTCAAGCCATGCTCATGAAGTGATATGGTCTAGGGATGTCCAGTCATAGTAAGACCAGGGGTAGGTATTGTCCGTGGGTGCCTTTGTAGGAGGCGAGTTGTACCCGTCATGGATGCACTTTTTCCAAGCCCCTTTATTCCCTTTATTCTTTATTTATTGCTTTTCTTTCTTTTTTACTTCAAGGTCTGACCAGAGGACACTGCCTTGGCGTGGTGACCAGAGCTGACAGTGTTACCCACTGGTATCTTCGCAG
>JASDQU010198518.1:0-14400 GCA_032191745.1 Picea mariana
TCAGTTCACTTCAGCAATTATAGATAGGATGATTTCTTTACTACAACACTAAATGCTTTTGGAATTGAGCATATACAGTGCGTGGCTATCTTTGAAACAAAAGACTTCCCTGGGTTGATAATTTATGTTTCACTTGGTTGTTTGAAATTAATTAAGCAATTATAGTGACCAACAGGCCTCTCCATCCAAATGCAGGGTAGCGAATTTAATCACCTTGTAATATGTTATGGTATTAAGTTGTAAGTATGTATCCAACTTTTGAACCCATTCTCGAGTTGTGAATTTGTTTGAACCATAGAAAGTGGGAATGGTGAGATTCCCAACCTTCCTCCTAAGATCAGTGTTCTGCTGACCCATGTTAACTTCCCTTGGCTAGTTCATGTACTTGATATTGCAATAGTCCTGTAGTGACATGACCACCTGGAAATCCTCACCCATAACTTGGTACTCCCTCCAGTAATAATCAATGGTCTCTCCTTGACCTTTTTTTCCTTGATTCCCTACCTATTGGTTCCCTGTGAATTGAGGCAAAAGAGATCTGGGAAATATCCTTCATGTGGTTCTAGTACCCACCTATGCTAGAATGTGATTGTTACTGCCTTCTACATGGTTTCCATTATTCCCAAAGACACCCCTACACCATTATTTCCCCTATTATGATCATTATTGCCCCCATTACCATTTTTACCATCATGGTTCTAGTTGGATTGGTTGGTGGAAATCAACTAAGTCAAGAGTTGTGCTAATTTTTGCTTCCTAGTAGCTAGCCCCTCTAAGATTTGCAAGGCCCTATTCTCATTCTTGTCCCCCATGTTTTCCTCTGGTTCTACCTCCAGTTGGTTCTCTTCTATTATATATTCCTGTTGAAAAAGGTTGTATGCCCCTCATTGCCTCCTACTCATGTAGGTGATGTACCCTTCTCCCTTTTCTTGAATCATGAAAATTTAAATTCCCTCAAGTTGGTAGGATTTAGGCTCTGATACCACTATATTAACCCCACTAAATTGCTTTTGAAATTTTACTTAGACTGTTGTGTAGATACTTCGTCAAACGATTTTCCCAATAGTGGTTTATGAATGTTGTTTATGGTATATTTTCTTGTACAATTTGCAACTCATGTTTTTGTGGTATTTTTGACACACATTCATTTATATGAATAACAACAATATACATATGCATAAAAACATAGATAAGTTAACAACAAATCATGGAAATAAACCTTACTGTTATTTAATTTTGAGTGGTTATTTAATTCATAAACTAAGCCTCTAAAAGCTTCAATAGTACAACAATAATATGATCTACTTTTTGACCCATCAAGAGTGGAATATACAATAGCAAGAAAGTATATACATGCCTGGAAATTTTTTCTTGGTGTAGAAACAAAAGAAACTGAGAAATGGCAGACCGGGATGCAAATTTTCAACTAGATGAAAAGTTGTTTGACCCACAATAGAATGGTGACTTCCAAAGAGAAGAATGTTGCCTAGAAATGGATGGCACCCCTCCATAACTCAGTCTACAGTAAAAGAGACTTTCCTACACTAATATAACAGCCAACACATATGTGTACCACACTAGAGATGAATGGCATGATTTTTGAAGTGTTTAGTGTGCCCAACAAGTGTAACACGACCTCCCAAGTGCAAAGTCGAACCCCATATTCAGAATGTTCACCCACAACTTAGCTTGACCTCCCTCAGTTGGGAAAATTACCTCCACCAAGGGATTCAACCCGTACACAACAAAAAAAATCAGTCATTAACCAGATAACTCAGCCATCCACAATTACTCAGCTACAAATATGGGAAATCTCAACCACACTATGAAATATCTGTTGTCAGAGATGAGATATTCATCCACGTTGAAGCACAAGGAAGAAATTTGGAAGATATCTTCACCAAAGGACTAGCTAGGGTGGATTTGTCTCACCACTGAAACCAATCTTAGAAGTTTCTCCCTTAGGGTTTTTGTCCCAAGAGTTCACAAAGCCACAATGAGCTCTCTCAATAGAAAATTAGAAAATTACAAGACAATAATGAGATAGGGCGCCCCCTTTTTTCCCTTTTTATCCTTTGGTTGACTCTTTTGCAACCCTTTTTACCTTTTAATAAATTTAAGTGACTTTTCATATTCTCAATAGTCATTTAGGCATATTTCTCCAATTTACTCAATGTCACCTTAAACTTAATTAATTCCCACTCCCAGGACATTAAGCAAATAATTAATTGTCTTTTTGTTCCCTGACTATATCCTATAGGAATTACTTAGGTTATTTTGTCAATTCCTAAAGGACTCATTTGGAAAGGGACATTACATACAAGCATGCCACCAACATGTTCAGGCATGTCCACATGCAAAAATGCACATCAATATGCAGCAAGAATTTTATCTTCCATGCCTATTTCATGCACATGCATTCTATCTTTATTGTATGCCTCATGCATCAATTCTATCATGCACTCTAGTACATATTTATTTCAGCTTTATTTATTTTATTTTTTTTGTTGTTGTTGATGGATATCCTTGATTTCTATAGATTCTATAAGCCATGTGCACTATCATTTTTCTCATATTGCACCATTGGCCCCTATTATAAGCCTTCTAGCCAAGCCCCACACGACCATTCTACATTTCCAGCCACTAGATCCACTAGTGCTACCATCTCACAACTGCTTCCTTTATGCAAAGAATCGTGTCCCAATATCTTTGGCTAATGTTCTCAATATTCATAGTGTTGTAACATGCACTACTTCAGTTGAATATTAGAACTCCAATATAATTGACCACTCCCCATTTCCTTGACCGAACCAATCTTGAAATACCATCCTCATTGATTGGCATTTCAACATTATGAAATGTTTCTTTTATGTCATCTTTCCAATATTGTTTGTCATCCATGGCTTTGCTCAATTTTAAATGCATTTCTTCACTTCAAGTGATTCACTATGAATCACTACTTGGCCACACAATACCACTCTACTCCAAATAGAATGCTACACTCCTCCATTCTCACCTGTATCCTCCTTTCGTTGTGCACTCTGATAATAGAGGCAAATTCCTTGTTATGAGTATCTTTAGACAAAAGTTGTTAGATCATATCTAGCAATTTATTCTTCTTGCAATCCTATGCTTTCACATAAACATGACTCATCCACTCCATGAGTCATACCTCATCTCATGATGTCATTTTTCCTTCTCTTGTAGCAAGCTTTGTAGCCTTCACTACATTTCTACCTTCAAGGCTATGGGGTTTTCCTTGACTCCCTATGCATGCAAATGAAATTCTTTACCTATTGGCTTCATGCTTTATGTGAGAACCTATATTGATTTTTTCTTTGCAAGCCATTCAGACTCTATACTAGCTGAATAGTCATATTTCTCTACTCTTCCTTGCTCCTTTGTCAACCTTGCATCACCTGCTCTGCATCCTTGCACTTCCCTTTGCAGCTCTTTGATGCTTCAACCAAATGTACAAGCTTGATTTGATTCCCTATCTAATGGACCTTGGGATTAATCTAGAACATACCCACACAATTCTCATTTGTGGAATCTTATCCTCTTGATATAAATCCCTTCACACAACACTCTCTGTTGGAGTGCTCCTTTGCTCATTATCATTGCCATGTTAATAAGCTCAACCCCTTTTTATTTTTCCAATATATTGCACTTCAAATGTGCCTCTATACTTATGCATAGGAACTATCATTAGTTTCAATACTCTTCCTTACCCAACAATTACCTCTGGCACTCACCTCTATCCTCTGGGAAAGTTCCTCCAAATTTTGACATTATTTGGAAAAATATTCACATCGAGTAGTTACATGGTTCATGAAATCCAATTCCACTTTTTACTACAAATTTATGGTGAAACTCGATGTTGCCCTTCAAAACTTAGACCTTTGGTCATTGTTTCCTATATATTACCTTTCCAATGACCATACCCATGCTTCAATCTTATTTACGAGCCCAAATTTATAGGCAATTGAATACTGTCAATTTACTTCTTTTGTGCACCTTTCCCCTTGGTGCAAATAATCTCAAACACAAAAATTTTCCACTTACATAAGTAAATATATCAGGAATGAAGAAAAACTTTCTATGTGACATAAATAAAAATTCCAACACTGAACTCACAACAACTCTTATATTGTCAAACTAATTGTCCAATCAAAATCTGCAGCAATCTACAAATGACAACTTTGCCCCTTTGGACTTTCACTTGACTTAGAAATTTTAGCCATGTTCGTGCATCCCTACACAATCTCCCTTATTATTTTGATATAATCTCAATTGAGTATGTCCATGACTACCTTCTAAACAATCTATCAAATTTTCACCCTTAACCAAGCTCCGGACTGTTAGTCATGCCTTGCAGAAGTTTTGGCTATTTTACATTTTTAGCCTTGTATGCTACATGTGTCTACTCTCTCTTTTTGTACATTTTTACATACCAAGGTTCCAAATCTGGCTAGATGGCTATTTTTATGATTCATAAGTTTTCCATAGATTTCTCATGTGCCTCAAATGGACTTCTAAGCAGGGAATTATGCCCTCTAGAAGTAAACTGATGTCGAACTTTTTCCTTGCTGTAACTTTCTCGTACGAGCTCTTTTATGTGCTCGGTGTAGCTCATTGGAAATCTCTCTCTGAGTTATTTTATTTAACCTATATGATAGAGTGTACCAAATATACACTCTGTTTTCGTGGATTTTGATTGCTTAAAAATGTTGTTTAGGGCCTCAAAATCGCCCTGCAAGTTTAAAACCTTCAAAAATCTAAAAATTTCATAGAGAAATTGATTGTTTTACTATTATAATAGCCTTCAAACCTGAGTTGTCGATCTCAAAATCGAAAGAAATCTATATCGTTGATTTTCTCTCCATCAGTGTTCGACGATTGGCGTTTTCCTATTGTAAACCAAACTTGCTCACCAATTTCCCCGATGCCCAATCATCGACCATCGATCATTTCTCTTAGCTAACCAAAATTACCCACAAATATCACCAAACCCTGATCATTGGAGATTGGAAATCAAAAAAAAATCTTCACAACCACTTACTTACAAATTCGTCGAACCCCAACCATCGATGATCGACCATCTCTTGGTTGATGTGAAAATTATGATGACATGGCATGACACATGGACATTGACATGGCACTCTGGATGATGTGGCATAACACATGGATGTTGATGTGGCAATACATGTGTAAATTGATGTGGAAAGACACATCATCCTCCCCTTTCCTTTCATCGGTGATCGGTCATTTCTCTTGGACCAATTAAACACCTCGCTAAATTTGTCGACCTTGTTGATTAAGGTTGGTTGTCATTGATGTCAACCCTTGAAGAAAGCCCCGTAGCACAAAGGTTGGGTAATGGACCCAAGATTGTTTTATGTAAATATGACTCGTTTTTTTCTTTTCATATTTGATAATAAGTAGAAATGGATGAACTCCAAAGTGGTCCCCTTACGGTCAAAGCCCTCACGGGAAGACACTTTGTGGATTGAGTTATCCTAGAAGTATGGTTAGAGAACCCATGCTTATTTCTAGAATAATGAGATGAAGGTTAGTGAATTTGTAGTGAAACTATCCTATATGGATAATTCTTGTCATTACATTTCCGGTGTTATGTGGAACGTCACATAACTCCTCACGGTTAGAGAGTTATGGCCATGAGAAGTTGGAGAACCCAGATTTGGGTAATGGACCCAAGTTTGTTTGATGGATAATGGTATGGTTTTTGATATGTTTTTAGGTAATACTATTCTATATGGATGGTACATGTCATTCCATTTCTGTAGGTATGTGGAACATCACATAACTCCTCACGGTTTGAGATTTATGGCCTTACGAAGTTGGAGGGCCCTCTTATGTCATCTAGAAGCCCCAAAAGGTCAAAGTAGTCAAAGTGATTTAAGAGATTTTAGAAGGTAAATAATAAAGAGAATTGATGAGTGTACTATAATTCAAAGTGAATACAAAATAATTTATTTAAATAATAAATTTAATGGAGAAATTAGAAGTGGGTTAACCCTAAAATAAGGAAAGTGGGCAAAGTGACCTAGAAGATGTTTTTAAGGAAGCTACTTGGAGAGTATAAATAAGAGGAAAGGCTCTCTCATTTTAGACACACGTGAGAATATTGAATACCTATAGGTTTCTAAGGTAACCAAAGAATATCTAATCCAAATTTCTAAGGGAAGGTGAATAAAAGAAGGTCGGAATTCAAGGAAGGATAAATTCTTTTGATGATGCTTTCTAAGGTATGTTATTTACAGGTCATCTCACCATTTTCGAAATAAAAAAATTTCTAGAATGATTAAGACCGTGAAATTACTATCCCGTTGAGGAAACATATCCAAGTATCTCTGGTAAAAACTCCATCTTGTGGGTCGTTGTATTTTTGGAGTTACACTCCGTGGAAAATAGGGTTTGTGGCTAGTCCTGAAACTAGTCAAAAACAGGTGTTTCGGGTAAAAACGTCATAACTTCTTCATAACAGATCCATATTTAGTAAGAAAAAATGTGTTGTTTATAGTACAATATTTCGTATTTTTTGTAACAGTTTCATATCTATTCAACAAATATTCCATGCGGGGCACGCTCTACAAGGTCGCTCTCTAGAATAAGCCAGAATTCAACAAGGTATGTCATTTTTTCTATAACTACTTTTCTAAGAGGTTCCAAGTAATGAAACCTGGAGGAATTGCATAAAACACACTGAGAAACATTGTATATCAGTTTCATATCTTTATTCATTACAGGTACAAATTTGTGATTATTTAAAGTTAGGGTTGTTGACTAATCCAAAACTAGTCATGTGAGACTAAAGAAAAGTTTGATGTAAATGCTAGTCTCTTATTGTTTAAAGTTAAGTAAGGTTTGCAGGTATGTGATCATATACACCAAGTCTATTATAGAGTTATAAATCATATTTGGATGATGAAATTGATGAGGGCTTTTGGTCGAGGTACAAGTTGGGTACATGGTTGAGACAAGTAGTTGATGAGTTGGCACATACATGAGGTGTATAGTTGATGATGTTGGTACATATTGATGAGTCATAGTTGATGAGTAGTTGACACGTGATTGGTACATGCTTGGTACATGGTTGGTTTCACTTGTTTATGGTACAGGTTGATTACAGATTGTTTGGTACAGGTTGGTGCATGGTTGATGCACTTGCTTATGGTACAGGTTGGTGCATGGTTGATGCACTTATTTATAGTACAGGTTGATTATAGGTTGAGGTAAAGGTTTATGCATGGTTGATGCATGGTTCAAGTTTATTGGTACAAGTTTACAACGATATATTTCACAGTGATAGTGTGACAGTGGTTCAATGTTATAACCCTAAATTGCACCAGACATGCATACCTAGCATCAAGCCATCTTACTTGCTATCTTTTCCAAGCCATCATTGAACAACTCTTCTAAAAAATCATTATTTTGAAGGTGTACACGCCCTACACCACTACTACCCACGTACACATGCTTGTTGCACCACTACAGCCAACGTACACTCACAAAAAGCACTAAAAATTAAAATTGCAAAGGGATACGGGTTTTTGGGCCGTTACCTAACCATTTGACCGCCCATATCCAGTCACCCCAACCGTTACTATCTCTTTTGGCCTATAAAAGAAGGTGTTGGGGCCCCATTCCAAGAAGAAGCATGAGAGCATACAAACTCTGCCCATTTCAGTATTCCCCCTTTGCCCCAATATTTTGCAACCACATTGTGAGTTTGTGCCAGAATTCATTTTTCCTCCATTGCAAGCCCTTTCCATTTCCCTAGAGAGAACTGAAGAGGAGAAGAATATGTGGAAGTTGTTGGTGCATGGTGAAGAGGAGCCCAGAACCGAGTTTGAGGAGCAGTTTTCGGTCTCATATTGTAAATGACTTTTGTGAGGTTAATATAAAGAAATACTTTTTTCGTCCCGCCAAATGATGTCTTGAATCTTTATGATTTGTTTACATTTTTTGTTATGATATCTAACCCACTAATCCTTATATAGAATGCATGCTTGTAGTTTCTTGTTTGTCTTTTGGTGAATGCAGGTTGGCCTTGGGAGGAGATCTGCAGTCAAGAAACAACTAAGCGCAAAGGGATTGACACGGGACGCGGTGTTTAAGGTATGCCTACCAGATCCCTATACTTTGTCTTTTATGTATGATTGTGGGGTAATGACAGGATAGTTGTTAAAAGTAGGAGACTTTAGATGGTCATATCTTCTTGCACTTTAGAACCCTGGTGTAGTCCACGACATTTTTCCAGGTCTTGATGTTTCCACACGAGGGTCAGATCGTGTCCATTGATTAGTTATCCTTCTCCCATCCTGACCCTTCATCGAGGGTATCCACGGTCCCGATGATTGATAACCCTCAGCGCGGAATCGTCAATGTAGGGGTTGGTTTGTGCCCACCTTTGATGGGTACTTTCGATTACCCACCTCCGACCAACAATTTCTAGTACATATCAGTTGTCCCTGACCAGCCTAGGGCTGAAATCTTTCAAATCTCGTCGTTTCGCATGACTTACTTTAATGATCTGTGGAATATTCCTTCCCCATCGGCCATGATGGAAGGGACAGGGCACCATGGCATGGCCATGCCTTTGTCTGCAGTAGAATTTGTGTACTCTATAGTCCAGCAAGCTTCCTCTGACCTCGATCCAACTCCCGCACAGGAGTTAGATCCGGTTCTCAAGCCTATTTGGACTCAAGGTTCCCTCGTCGATATTGATTCTTTAGACTTAGTCTTGCCCTCAGATGAGGCGATTATTGAGGCAATGACTAGTCTGGAAAGACCCTGGGATGATCTCCATCACAAATCTTATTTTCTCCCAGAGTTAAGAAGAATTGAAGCAGGTGAATTCACTCTGACTATGACTGGAGATAGGGCTTGTCCTATCAATCCTTTGGCTATGCACGCACTTTACACCGAAGGTAATATGGAAACCATCGCTAAAATGATATCTATAGATATCTCCAGAACCCCTGGCATCATGGAGAATGTTTTCGTCGGAGCGAACTTCTCCTCTGAGGAGATGTCAGGCATCGACCCACGAAGTGTCGAGCATGAGCAAGATTTGTTGTCTTTCAAGCTTGCTTTGAAATTCGAAAGCAACATTCAGCGAGACTAAATTTATGATTTTCAATCCCGTCCAGATTATCTGAGAAAAGTAACTTAACGGATCTTCTTTTAAGCCCTTTTCAGACCCTCTAAACATGAAAAGATTGTCGAGAAATCTTGTTTCCCTTCACACTCACCAAACTAAAATTTCAAGGCATGTTTGTTTGGCGGTAGTTTACCCCTTTTTCGGTCTGGATGGTCAATTTTACGAACAAAGGTATACTCTAGGAGCTTTGGTTCGCTAGAAGAGTATTCTCAGGTATAATTTAACCCTTTTTCAGGCCTGAGGGACTAAATTTACAAAAAAGAACCCCCCCACGGAGTCCATAGTTAATCTCTTTTCAGACTCCTTAAAATTGAAAAGATCGTCGAGTGACCTTGTTCTTTCACACTCGTTAATTGGTTTAGAAAAACATCTACTGGAATGAGTTTACCCCTTTTCTGACCTGTAGATTAAGGAGGAAAAAGGCACACCTCGGGAGATTCATCTCGTCGGGAGAGTTATCCTCAGTAAATTTCAGTTTTTTCGGCTAGGGAGACTTAATCTAGAAAAAGGCAGGGAGTCCATAGTTAAGCTCTTTTCAAACTCCTTAAATATGAAAAGATGGTTGAGTGATCTTGTCTTTGTCACACTCGTTAAAATGGTTTTGAATAGATGTATGTTCGGTGCTAGTTTACCCCTTTTTCGAGCCAACTAGACTACCTTAGAAAAAGATACCCCAGTGGAGTCTTATTTTACGTTTTTCAGACTCTCTAAAAATGAAAAACCGTCGAGCTTACCTTCTCTGGGCTCATTAAAATTACACCGAAGGATGTTATCATTGTGTCTTATTAATCACATTTGCATCCCTGCGTATTTGGCCTAATGCCAGATCCATGTTTCTCTCAACTAAACCATCTGAAGCATGCTTTATACGCAAGCCTTATAGCACTTTGCCTCTGTGTCTTGACACCTTGACCCATGGAGGATTTTTTTCGAGTGTCCCTTTCCTGCATATGTCCCCTTGCTCTGAGCATCAGTTTGTTCCTACACTTGGAACTAGTATGTCTGCGACACTCGTTCCTCATTTGTAACATAGCATTCTTTTATTCTTTTTCAAGCTTTCCAAAATTATTGAAAAAGACAAAAAAATCAAATATACCCCAAAAAGAGGAAGGGAAAAGTATTTTCTTTTTGTTGACAACACAATGAGTCACCCTTGGATAAAGCACATCCTTACGTTTGTTCGTCAAGATCTATGGTTAAGAACATGTGTTTCCTCTTAAGAGGTCACAAGTTCAAATCCAGAGGGGGGTAGGGTATGTATACCTCTGTAGACTTTATCAGTCGAATCGTTAGGCGGAGGGGGTACCTTGTCCCACAAACAAGGGGGTCTCATACACCAATTTGGTGTGGCTTGGCCATGACCTTAAAAATAGATTATTATTATTATTATTATTATTATTATTATTATTATTATTATTATTATTATTTAATATGACCTTAGTAAGTTGTTCTCGCTACATAGAGCTGTGTCCTCCTTCGTTTGGTTATCCTTCCAAACATATGGAGAGCTTGTGTTGCCTCCTGCATCGTGAACTTATGTCAATATCATGTCGCCTCAGTCTCATCTTTTATCATGCTTTTGTCCAAGGGAATTTTTTACTAAACTTGAGTCGGCCCTTCTGTAGTTTGTCTCTTTTCCTCATGCCCGGCCACCCTGAAAGACTAATCAAGTCCTTGTTCAAAATCAAGGAAGTTCTATGCCTGACCACCGAGATCCTCTTGTCTATTCCCGATGAGTCGTCGAAGACCTCTAGGTATTGAATTCGTACACTGATATTACACTCATACCCGAGTTTTGAAGATCTTGAAGTTGTTGCCTGAGCTCTAAAAGTTTCATCTCCAACCATCATGCGTCATTAGCTTCTTGAAGATGGATACTATACCTGTATATATTTTGATTTTGAGATGTAGATCCATTGTGTACTGCTCTTGGCTACACTTTATATAGTTATATGACATGGATTTGCAGTGTATTTGATTGGCAGCCATGATTTTATTTCATCCCGAGCATGGGTATGCTCGCCTCAGTGAGACAAATTGTTATTTTGCAGATGGCACCTCCTGAACATTGGTCCCCGGGCTCACTCTCTTCGTACATTGGTGAAGATTTGTAATGTATTTCAGCCATCGGATGCTCTTCTGACCTCACACATTAGGGGGTATATGTTATAACCCTAAATTGTACCAAACATGCATACCTGGCATCAGACCATCTTACTTGCTATCTTTGTCAAGCCATCACTGAACAGCTCTTCTAAAAAACCATTGTTTTGAAGGTGTACGCGCCCTACACCACTATTTCCCACGTACAAATGCTTGTTGCACCACTACAGCCCGTGTACACTCACAAAAAGCGCGAAAAATGAAAATTGCAAAGGGATACAGGTTTTCAAGCCGTTGCCTAAGCATTTGATTGCCCATAGCCAGTCACCCCAACCGTTACTATCTCTTTTGGCCTATAAAAGAAGGTTTTGTGGCCCCATTCCAAGAAGAAGCACGAGAGCATTGAAACTCTACCCATTTCAATATTCCCCCTTTGCCCCAATATTTTGCAACCACATTGTGAGTTTCAACCAGAATTCATTTTTCCTCCATTGCAAGCCCTTCCCATTTCCCTAGAGAGAACTGAAGAGGAGAAGAATATGTGGAAGTTGTCAGTGCATGGTGAAGAAGAGCCCAGGACCGAGTTCGAGGAGCAGTTGTTGGTCCCATATTGTAAATGACTTTTGTGATATTAATATAAAGAAATACTTTTTTCATCCCGCCAAATGATGTCTTGAATCTTTATGATTTGTTTACATTTTTTTTTATGATGTCTAACCCAATAATCCTTATATAGAATGCATGCTTGTAGTTTCTTGTTTGTCTTTTGGTGAATGCAAGTTGGCCTTGGGAGGAGATCTATAGTCGAGAAGCAACTAAGCGCAAAGGGATCGACACCGGACACAGAGTTTAAGGTATGCCTATCGGATCCCTATACTTTGACTTTTATGTATGACTGTGGGGTGATGACGGGATAGTTGTTAAAAGTAGGAAACTTTAGACGGTCAGCTCTGCATGCACTTTAGAACCATGGTGTAGTTCGTAGAGGGATTTTCCCGCTATATCATTCCATCATTCTACTTCTACTTCAGGGCGGTTGGATAGGGCAAGGACAGGTGGTTGTAGCCGGAGAACATAGGGGGTTGTAGCCTCCTTCTGGTTGTAGCCAGAGAATTGGGGATTTGGAGCTTCCCTTAGGCTGTAGCCTGAGAAACTAGGGGGTTGGAGACTCCTTCCAGTTGCAGCTAGAAAACAAAGGAAGTTGGTTCTTCCAATGAATGTAATTCTTCAAGACATATAAGAAAAATCATTATGTGGTTTTCTCCCGATTTGGGTTTCCACGTAAAAAACTAGTGTATTGTGTATGTGTGATTGTTCATTTCTTATTGCTCATTGTTGGATAATAATTCTACATTGATATAACACTTGGATTATTTGAAGAAAAAGGATTATAATTACGCTATTACTGATTCACCCCCCCTCTCAATAATCCAACAATTGGTATCAGAGCAGGTTCCTTCAGAAATCAATTTAACCACTGAAATGTAGATCATGGAGAGTACCAACTTGTATAAAAATGGAATACCACAGTTTGATGGATAGAAGTATGCTTTTTGGAGCATAAGGATGAAGACATATATACAGGCACAGGGATTTCAAGTTTGGCAATCAATTGTAGATGGATACACAGCACCAACAGTTCCACCAACAAATGACAAAGCAATGAAACTCGATGAGAATAATTCCAAAGCCAAAAATGCACTTTTGAATGGTCTTAATGATACGGTATTCACCAAAGTTTCGCATTGTAAATCTGCTAAAGAGATTTGGGACAAGCTTCGAAATATTTATGAAGGAGATACAAAAGTCAAAGCAACAAAGCTTCAAACTTACAGAGGTCAGTTCGAACAACTAAAAATGAAGGAAGATGAGAATATTACAGCCTACTTACGATTCGATGAAACAGTGAATGCAATCATAGGATTAGGAGAAGAAATCGAAGAATCTGTAATTGTTCAAAAGGTACTAAGATCTCTTCCTATGAGATTTAACCCTAATATATCAGCACTAGAAGAAAGATCGGATCTAAACTCAATAAGCATGGATGAACTGCATGGAATCTTCACAGCATATGAAATGAGAATTGAACGGGAAAATCCAGATGTAAAAGAAGCAGCCTTCAAAGCATCCAAAAGATCAAAGCAAAAGAAAAAGGAACAAGAAGAATATAGCAGCAGCAGTGACGTCTTGGAAGATGATGAAGAAGTGGCCAACTTCATCAATATACTGAACAAGGGAACTGACGGTAGGTATAGAAGTAAGCTTCCTTTAATTTGTTTTAATTGTGATGGTATTGGTCATTTTGCTAACAAATGTCCTCATAAGAAAAAGAGAAATGATGAAGGTTACTCAAAAGGCAAACACACATATAAAGGGAAAAGAAGTACAAAGAAATTTTTCAAGAAAAGCTTATGCACCAAAGAAGAAATTGTTGATTAAGGTTGGTTGTCATTGATGTCAACCCTTGAAGAAAGACCCGTAGCACAAAGGTTTGGGTAATGGAACCAATAGTGTTTGATGTAAATATGACTCATTATTGTTTTCTCATGGTTGATAAGAAGTAAATATGGATGAACTCCAAAGTGGTCCCCTTATGGTGAAAGCCCTCGCGGGAAGACGCTTTGTGGAGTAAGAGAACCCATGCTTAATTGTGGAATAATGAGATGAAGTAAAATGAATTTGTCAGGTAAAATATCCTAGATGGATAGTTATTGTCATGTCATTTCTGGTGGTATGTGGAACGTCACATAATTCCTCACGGTTAGAGAGTTATGGCCATGAGAAGTTAGAGACCCCAGGTTTGGGTAATGGACCCAAGTTTGTTTGATGGGTAACAGTATGAGTTATGATATATTTTTAGATAATACTATTATATATGGATATTGCATGTCATGCCATTTCTGGTGGTATGTAGAACGTCACATAACTCCTCACGGTTTGAGAGTTATGGCCTTACGAAGTTGGAGGACCCTCATATGTTATCTAGAAGCCCCAAAAGGTCAAAGTAATCAAAGTGGTTTAAGAGATTTTAAAAGGTAAATAATCAAGTGAAGTGATGAGTGTATTATAATTCAAAGTGAATACAAAATAAATTATTTCAATAATAATTT
>JASDQU010198522.1:8448-22722 GCA_032191745.1 Picea mariana
CATCGATCCATCTTCATCATGTATCAATGACAACTCATTGATCCATCTTCATCTATGCATTCTCATCAAGGACAATACATATTATATTACATCAATCATCAATCAATCAATCCTTTGACATCATTCAATCACTTTGACATCAATCAATCAAACCATTGGCATCAATGACAAGATGATCCAACAACTATTTGAGAGGAAGGAATTTATGTTGGATAGGACACATGCACTTGTTATTTGATTTTTATTCCCCCATGAAAAGTTACAAAAATCCAAAACCAATTTTCACATTTTCTTGATGTATGATTCTCACCACTTGATTACATGTAGTTTTATGAATACATTCTTTAAAGCAATTTGAAAGAAATTTGTCCTATCATTTTTCAACACTGTTTTCACACACCCACTTCTAGGCTAGAATCACAGGGGAACCACAGTATCCCCTCCTTTCTAGACGCTTGAGAAACTTACGCCCAATTTCGGGTGGTGTTCCTAATTTCATTGAAATATCAACAATACCATCACATACACCAGTTAGTGCTACAGTACTAGGCTCAATATTACTAGAAGCACTTTGCTTGGAGCCATATCCCAAGCAACCCACAAACAACCCTTCCACCACAAAGAGGTAGAGCCTAAACCTTCTCACAAAGTACAAGCTCCCAAGGAGCTACTTCCTCTCATAACATGGCAAGACACACCCCCATCATGCCCTACTTGGATTCACTCAACATCCCAAATCTAACCAAACTGACAAATGATCCCATATTCCATGACCCCACTAGGTCGAATATGCCCACAAAACTACCTTCATACATTACTAAGTTTGAAGAAAAAGTTGGAGAGGACCCTGCTAACCATGTTATGCCCTTCCACTTGTGATGTTCTTCCAATATCA
This sequence comes from Picea mariana, assembly GCA_032191745.1. Lineage (NCBI taxonomy): Eukaryota > Viridiplantae > Streptophyta > Pinopsida > Pinales > Pinaceae > Picea > Picea mariana. The sequence continues at coordinate 9,344 of JASDQU010198522.1, forward strand.
TAATGAACTATTTCATTCATCTATTGTTATTTCAGAGAGCCCTTATAGTAAATGCGACCAAATGGTACGTATACAAAAATTTTGGTTCCCATGCAACCTTCGAGTCTATAGACAAAGAATTCCTGTATTGTTTTTCAATTCCCTATCTATCATGACACCAGTTTGGAAATTCTTTCTAAATACAAATAGATAGTCATTGTTCATGTCTCTGGTCATATTCATGAGTGGTGTAGATGTCGAAGAATATGAAAGAAATATAACACCCCACAACAAAGGGTAGAGTGGTTCCTCTAATCGATCATTCCTACCCTTGCCAAATATGTGTATACAACTCTCCCAAAAACAGAACATGAATCCATCACCAAGACACAACAGTTTGATCTCATCTACTCCTAATCAGGGTACCTATACACTATCCTTCCAGATTCTCCTCTTCCTTTTCCCTTTGGTCAAGACAAACCTGGAACATCGCATGTTGTTGATGGGTTGATTGGCTCCATGGATCATACTCAACCACATGCACAACCGATACCCACTTATGGGACCAACCCATACTTTCAACCATATGGGGGAAATCAATATTACCCTCCCCCATTTCCCCCACCACCATTCATGGCACCTCCTCTCCCCCACCTAGGAACAAATCTACCCACCTCCCTTCCCCATCCAGTCCCTGTCCCGCAACTAGTTCCTCTACCAACAAGTTCATATCCACCTACTAATAATGGAGCCACCTCCACTTTTTATAACCCATATGGACCCCCACAAGGTAACCCATATTATCCCTTCTGATGTCCCCCCAAACCTGTGGTACCTTCACATGGACAACACCAAGCAAGGGTCAACTTCATCCAACCCTCCCCTCTTCAACAAGTTCAATATTTTGAATAGTTGAATACGACCAATCCACCTCGCCAACCAAATAATAATCGAAAGAAAATAAAGAATAGGAACCAGGGACAAGGAGGGAAACACCCTCAACAAAAACCCCAAGTTGAGGGTGACCAATGCTAACCCAACCAAAACCCTCAAGTGGGGAATAATAATGGACAACCATGAAAAGGGAGAAACAACAACCTTCGCACTAACTACCCTTTCATATTATGTGGATAATATGGCCATTACACTCATCATTTCCCCTAATTGTTTTACTATAAATGGATGAAGGATGCCATGAGTCCTCAGTGGGATCCCAACCCCCAAGGACCACCACAAGGACCTCCCACTTATATACCACCACCACCACTGACTATATTGCAAAACCCTATCCTACATCAAGGAGTCATTAATACTCAACCAAAGGGGCCCCTACTCCCACACTCGCAGGGGTAGTTCCCTCCACTGGACCAGCCCCACTAAGGAAATACCCCCAACCATAGTATCCTCCTCACCACTGAAGAGAAAATCCTCTTACAAAATCATAGTCGCTAATACGGTACACCCCCTGATCCATTACTCTCCAGTTAGGATGCTCCCCAACCACCAACTAGAAAACCATTGATGATTCGTCGTCCTAATGTTGAATCCATTGCCTGTATGATTCACGCACCCTTGCACAAGAATATGCATAATACCCATGCTCAGGCTACCCATAGGTACAATATTATTGACAATCTCACTCAATCACACATTGTCATGTGATTTATGGAATTCCTTCAAACATTCCCTTCCCAATGAAAGGCCTTACTTTCACAATTGGGGGTAGTAGATTCTACAGATACATGTCTAATCACATTTGATTTGATAGAGTAGACCCATGAATCCCATATTTAGTTTCATTCCATATTCCTATCAAAATGCGAAATATCATCGTCCATCACTGCATCATAGATGAAGGAGAATCCACTTGTATCATGTCCAAATCAGTATGGTAGCAACTTGGGTCACCTAAGTTGATCCCCTCCACCATCACTCTTTGAGCTTATGATGGTAGACAATCTCAACCAGAAGGCCTATATCAAAATGGTCCGATCAAGCTAGGGTGCAAGACAATTTTTATCGACATTGAAGTCAATAACGCCCAATTGGATTATAATATCCTCTTTCGAAGAAGCTACATGTACATCATGCAGGATGTAGTTTCCTCGATATTTCACACAATGATCTTCCCTCACAATGGGAAAAATAATCACCATTGATCAATTTAACCACCATGAACCCAACCAATCAAAGCACATTGATAATTTCCTACCACTTACCCACTTGAGAAACAACCTTTTCCCAATGATAGACATCAGACTAGGGATATTTTAATATCCATCCTTGATTGGTGCATACCAAGTCTTCCTATACCACAACCCCACCACCACCATTGTGTGTTTTATCATGACATATGGAGTAGAGATATCAGACCCCCCATCCATCGAGAACTCATTGGAATCCACATCCATGCCTTCCCATCCAACCCCGATACTTCCTAAAAAAATCCCCATACAGACTCCTCAGGGTAGAACATCAAAGAATCCACCGCCTGTAAGTCAAATCCCCATTTGGAAGATGATCCCACATGACATCACCCAAATACAATTCTTTTACCCTCCCCCAGGGGTAACAACATACCAATTTGTTTCTACTCTTACCTTACCTAATATAGTCCTCGCCATACCTATATGGTATATAGAACCCCCAACCATGGTACTAGGTTTATCACTAAATGCCCAACCTGTTGTACCCTCACTGAAAGATATGGACAAACCACTCACCCATCCCACTAGTCACACAGTTGGGAGAATTACTACCACTACCAGAAACTAGGCTACACACCATAGGGGAAACACCATAACCCAACATGACACATGTAAGAAGAAATAACCTATTCCCCCTTCCACCCCACGCATACCGCCCCCATGTGCATTATGTGTCGTCGTTGGACATCCCACCAACTTTTTCCCCACCTTACCCGAGTTGAGGAATCTCATTCCCAAACATCTAAGTACACCACTAATACCTACACCAGCTACCCCTCCGACCTCCCTAGAACCTGCTTCCTCCAAACTTCCCATTTTGAGAACCAAGCATGCTTGTGCCATTTTCTCGCAATATGACCATTACACGCACCACTCCCTGACCCTCCCTCAGTTTCAGGACAATATTGCAACTGTGTGCAAGACCACTTTACCTAAATTATTCCAACCCATCTCCTTGGTACCACAAGTTACTGACATTCTCTATGTCTCTACGTTAGTAAACAAGCACACATGATTCCCTTGCGCACTATGTTACCAAATAGATCATTACACGTATGGATGCCCCCTCATCATCAAGGGATGAGCCCGCTAGCGGGCCTCCATCACACCCATCCCACCAATTATGATCACCATCCAAGAAGTCATGGAATACCTCCCACATATCTCAATCCCCATCTGTTGACCCCTCTTTCCATTCAACCATGATGTGAGGACATCCCCCCAAAACCCCCCCTAACTCTTCTGTAACACCAGTTTACAAGATTCCCCATCCTCCATAGCATGGTATATCCAATTCATATATGGATATTTGGTTCATGACATCTACCGACTATCTCCATTCCCCTCCCGTAGGTTCATCTACCTCAAGGATGAATGATGATATCTAACCTTCACCAACTACCCTCATGAATCTCAACACCCTAGTCTCTCATATTATATACTCCCTATACTCCATCACCTTTCAGTTCGATGAAGAAATTTTAGAAGTCCTATGTGCACCCGATTACCCATGGGATGGTTTTCATCATCAATCCTTGTTTTTGGTGCACAACACCTTTCAACCACCAATAGACTCCCATGTCTATACCATCAAAGATAAATATTTCATCCCTTCTAGCCATGTAGACTGGTTCAAGAACCCAATACCTTCAGCTGACGCATTTGAAGAAGGTAACATGGCCAATATCTCACCCACCATCAAGATCGATATTTTTTTCAAGACCAATGTAGTGGAATAAATCAACCTGGGGGAAACATGCTCCCTAGAGGAAATTATATAATACAAATCCCTCTTCCAAGAATATTGGGATGTGTTTTCCTGGTCATACACTGAAATTCCAGGGTTACACCGAGCCATTGTTTAAAATTACATTGAAGCTTGGCCTAATGTTTCTCTTGTTCTCCAAAATCAATGCCCCCTCCACCTTTCGAAATCCATATACCCCATTGCATACACATACTGGGTCTCCAATCTTGTCCCGATCAATAAAAAATAGGGTACCATTAGAGTTTGCACAAACTTCCATGACCTACACCAATATTTTCCCAAAGATAAATTCCCTACTCCCTTCATCGACCAAGTTATCGATGCTTGTGTAGGTCATGAAGTCCTCTCACTGATGGATGAATTCTCCATCTATAACCAAATTCAAATCTGGCATGTGGATTAATACAAAACTGCATTCACAACCCTGTGGAGAACCTTTTCCTATTGTGTCATTCCTTTTAGACTAAAACATGCAGGGGCCACCTTCCAACGCACAATGACATATGCCTTCCATGATCTTGTGCACATCATCTTGGCCTACTTGGAAGACCTTACCGCTCGATCCAAAAAATTCTACCAACACATCAAGGATCTATGGATCATCTTTGAACACTTCCAGAAGTACAACATCGGGATAAACCCACTAAAATGTGTCTTTTGTTTCACTACATGCCTCCTATTAGGATTCATCATATCCCAACAAGGAATTACTGTAGATCCCCTCAAATTCCAGGCCATTAATGAGATTCCTCCACTAAGGAATTTATTCCAACTACAAAGTCTTCAAGGGAAATCCATTTTCCTGAGATGTTTCATACCTGACTATGCCATTAGATCCCATGACTTCTTACACTTTCTTTGATACGACACCTCTTTTCATGGGGACCATCATTCCCATGCCACCTTTGATTCACTGAAGGAGGCACTCAACAAATCCCCCTTGATCAAACCCCCAGGCTATGATAGGGATTACATACTTTACCTATCAGCCTCAAACATCTTGGTTTGTAGAGTCATCGTTCAAGTTTATGACGACCAATGCGAGCATATCATCTACTACATCAGGAAAAACCTCTCTAGGACACCCCTTAAGTATAACCAAGAAGAGAATCTATCACTTTTTTTTGTCCTCCCAGTCCAAAATTTGTGCCACTATATCCTTCTCCACTCCACTAGAGTCATGGTCAATTACATCCCCATGCAGTGCCTCCTAATACGCCACCAGATAATGGACAATTTCCTCACTGGATCATTAGTCTTCAAGAATACAACCTAGAATTCAACACCCCAAAGAGTAATTAATCTATCGTTCCCGCAGATCTTCTCGTAGACCTCCCATATAACTCCACCAAAATCCCGATCAATGAAGAGTTCCCAGATGAGAATTTTTTCCTCATATCATCTACACACCCTTGGTATGGTGATATTTTGTCTTACCTCTGCACTCAAAAATTTGTCCCACACTTATCTCGAGATGATCGTCATCTCATATGAAACCAAGCTTCACATTACCTCCTCATCGGAGATGTCCTTTATCATTGGGGCATTGATACCATCATGCGTTGATGCCTCACCCTTGAGGAATCTGAGAAGTTCCTCAATGATTTCCACAATGGCGCATGCTGAGGGCACCTATCGGGCATGTCTACAACCCAAAAAATCGTACGGGCAGGTTACTTTTTTCCTTCCTTATTTCATAATTTTTTCCACTCCGTTAATAGTTGTAAAAAATTCTAGTTGTACACCCATAAGGCTCGAGCAACACCTACCCTCCTACACCTGGTCATCACGGTGGGATCCTTTTGTAAATAGGGGCATCGATTTCATGACATGCAACCCTCCTTCCAACAATGGACACAAGTACATTGTAGTCATCGTTGATTACTTCACCAAATGGGTTGAAGGCAAGCCCACATTCAACAATACAACTGACACATCGACACATTGTTTCTTCAACCATGTCATCTCTCACTATGGGGTACCCTTACAGCTAGTCTCTGACCATGGAAATCACTTCAAAAAATAAGTCGTTGCAGAGCTATCTACCAAATTGGGACTCACCCACGGATTTTCCTCACCCTATTACCCACAATCTAATGGGAATTTTTTATGTCATCAACAAAGTCCTCAAAAATATGCTTCAACGCACAGTTGACAAAAAAAATACCAACTAACATCACATGTTTTTCTTATCCCTATGGGCATATTAGACGGTTGTCAAAATGACCACCAGTTTCACCCCTTTCCATTTAGTCCATGGCATTGAATTTGTGCTCCCATAAAGTGAAAAATCCCAACGTTGCTCATGAAAATCAAGCTCTTTCCCAATACACCATCCCTCGAGAAAAGGTTGTTATCCCTTGAGCTTCTCAATGAAGATCAACAGGAATATTTACATAACAATGAAGAAGCAAAAAAGAAGACCAAAACCACCTTTTACCTCCAATTTAACCTTCGGTCATTCACTAAAGGATACCTTTTTTTGGCCTACGATATCGCCCATGATACCCTCATCCACGCAAAATTTGAATCCGTATGGTGATAATACTATGTCATCTACCATTTCCTTATTAAGGCACCCTACATCTTAGGCCACCTTGAAGGAGATACCATCAAGGACCCAGTCAATGGGTTATACTTGAAGAAGTTCTACCCCTGAGCATAACCATTTTACCTTAGAGTTTCGTTGCTTTCCTAGTTGTTTTTAGTTTTTTTTGGATATAGCTCTCTCATTATGTGAACCTGACCCCATGTCCTTATTTTCAACATATGAATCCTCCATACACCTATCACATTGGGTATGCATATGGAGCTAGTCGTTGGACCAATAATCTTTCCTTGATGGCCTGGGGAATTTACACCCCCGACCATGTGTTGCTCCAATATAGTGGCATATGCCTTTGCCCCGCCACCAATAACCAAGCTGAGTATGCAGACATCATTGGTCTCCTCTCCGAAGCTATTCACCTTTGTATTCATCACCTCAACGTACTTTTAGATTCCCATCTCATCTTCCACCAACTTAACAAAGTGTACTGTGTCCGTGATCCATGTCTTTTTGTAATTACCTACAAGTCAAATTTCTACTATGAAATTTTGAGTCAATCACATTTACTCATATATATAGGAACTTTAACCAGATGGAAGACAACATAGATAATCAAGTACTAGATTGGAATTGATCACATTAACTTACATGTTGCATTCATACATAAACAGATAAAATCAGAACACATAACATATCATACAAAAAACATATCAAATACAAACACACATATCCCAAAAGTTCTACTCATATATATAGATCACTCATGTGTTTGATACAAAAAATAAGTACATATACAACATACCTTATATCCATGGCTAGGTCCTCTCATCACATCTATAGGGGAGTTCAAATGACTCCTACATAGTACAAAATCAATCCCAACCTATATACGATCCTCCTACCACCTAGGGTGATCCTAGATCTGGTACATCATCACCAGCTGGTGGAGCTCCCCCAGAAGAAATATATACAACAGAGATTCACCCTGTCATAGCCACAGATGCAATTGTTGCTCGTCGAATAACTGAATTTTAATGTTGGTCCCTACCAATGCACAACTCGAGGACACCCTCATCCCAGATCTGAACCCACAATTCCTCAGGCACTCTATCCAAAACATCCTCAAGGCACCTCCTCAAATCCTCCATATCCTTGTCATGTGCTCTAGGCTTAGCTATTCCAGGACCCTCTACTAGGCCTTATCCCACTTCATGTGACGGGCCTGCCCCCATATCATCATACTGACAATGTCTCTTGGCCTGCCCCTTCTTTGCCTACTCCACTGCCAACCCTTGCGCAACATCCGCCTCACAACCTCTGGGTCCCACATTTGCATAACCAAACCAACAAATATGTATCAGTACTAGCAATATACACATATATAAACTAAATGACAAAGTACAAATATAGAAGTATCATACACTCACCTATGTTTTCCCAGTCCTCCCCAGGAGGCAGGTGCATGTCTAGATGGTGTCGAAAATCAATCCCATAATATGGAAACTCATAGAATACTTGAGGGTTATGCCACCAGACCTGTTGGAACGTAGGGTTAAAGTACTACCCCATGACACCCCCCTCGGACGGGGGAAAAACACTTCCCACCTCATCAATCTCGGATCCTGCATCCTATATGGATCCAAAATATCCTTAGGGCATAGAAATAACACCCTCTCAAACATAAATGCACACAATACAGAGCCAAAGGAAAACTTGCCACCTATGGTTGCTACACATTAGTCTAGTTGTGCCACAATGCAGGTGCGCATCAACCAGGCCCAAGAAAACATCTGGCCATTCATGGCCTGCTCTGTAATAACCATGTGTGCACTGGAAATGCATTGTGTCCCCAGTGACCCATACATTCAGACCACCATATCATAGAAAACCTATAGCTATAGAGAATAAATTGAATTGATGTTGATAGAGCCACCACTCATCACTGTTGTCCCTGAGTAGTACCATCTAGCCAATGCTCCCACCATCACCCCAACTGTTATCTGTGGTTGTACTGCCAAAGCATCCCCCCATAATGAGATCCCAGTAATAAAGTAGATGTCAATATATGGGGAAATACACAGGTCTCGCCCACGCACCGAGAAGCACTATCGATCTGGCTGCCACATAAGGACTATGAAATCTAGCAGTGACTCCTGAGTCTGGATCAGTGAATAATAAAAAAAGTGCAAGAAACCGGCCCAGGCCAAATGCCTCAGGATCCATGCATTTCCCCCCACCTCCCTCCTAAGAGACTCCCATTCTCTCTCCCTCCACTATACTAGCATCCTCTCTCTCTTACTCATAACCTGCATCCAAGACAACATGTTCTATGATAGCTTATGATCATGAAAAAATACAATCGATCAAAAAAACTCATTGTTTCAGCCGCGCGATTGTTCTCATTACAATCATGCACATCTGTGTGACTGTTCCCATAATAGTTAGCACATCGATGCGATAGTTTCCCTTATACTCATGCACATCTGCACGATTTTTCACTAAACAATCGCGAAGTCCTCACATGCCTATGTGCATGGTTGTATGCTCGACATACACACTTATTTTCATAGCTATTATTCTTACAGTCGTGCACATTGGTGCGGTTGTTACTCAAAAAGTCACACTCATTCCCAACACTCCTCTGCACGACTGGAAATCCAAACTCCACACACATGTGTGCAAGTTCCATTGATAAAATTGCACACTGTTCATGACTCTATCAATTAAACTCGCACATATATGTGCGGGGATCACCAGATCTCTTGGGCGGACCCACTACTCCAACCAAACAAATTTTCATATGACCATCCATACGACCCCCTACCCTCCCAAAAACATGCCTACACTATGCAGGAGGTTTTAACAGATTACATGGATCTCTTGCCACTTGAATCTAAATTTGTCTACTCTCCCATGGCTCAAAAACGTTCATGCAGACAACTCTCAGACCTCCAAAACAACAAGTACAACTTAGGTTCTTATATTTTCTTTATGCCCTTATATACGCCCTTTTGCAAAACTTCCTCGCATCCATTCTAGAGCATTCAAGTTTTGTTTGTCACACTGTTCCTACTTACGGGATCCAGACTCCCTCACCTTCACAACAATTATTTTGGATACTCATTTTAATCTGGAGCCCTGGGGACCCCTTCTGGCACCTTGGGAAAATGTACACATCCCCTATCCATGTTTCCTTATCAAGCAACTGTTATATATGTTTTATTTTCATATATGTTTCATGTCGGGTATTTAGTTTGAATGTGCAGGTCCCCACTAGCATCCCCCTTCATGTCGTCTGTCATGGAATCCCTTGGCTTCTCCAGGTATATATTCCAAACTAGCATAAAATTCAACCCTCTGCTCACAATTGCATTCTCCAATCACACCCCCTGAAATTTATCCTCGGGATCCCCACACCCCGCTCTATAATACCATCACCTCCATTGCATTCAATTACCGCCATCTAGTATCTCTCTCACCTCCATGAGTTGTCCCACATATATTTCCCCCTTGGCATATTGACACTCATGTTTTTCTATCCATTAGAATCGGGAGTCGTGGTAGTGTTACACCCCAGAGAAAGAACCTCATACTTATTCCTCATCACCATGATAACCACCCCATTATGGACTCTGACATTATTCTTTTCGGTTGCATTAAATGCACCTCCACATTATCATTAACCCTCCATATCATCCAACATTAACTTCCCATCTGCAATCCATCCTCCATTCATCTACCTGGTACAAAAACTAACCAATGGGGCCCCCACCCTCCACCAGTCTCTATTTTCACCTCCGGACGACCACGCCATACTTCACTGGAGAACCCATTTATGTACATGTACTTCCAACCCAATTATTTTTTTTTCATTTGGTAATTGTAAAAAGAACATTTTACATTTTAGCAAGTACAATAGATTTTTTCGATCGCACCCAATGGAATTTTTCCCTTGTCACATTGTAACCCATGTTACCCTTGGTTGGGGAATCTAACTTCCCTCACATTCTCTGCAATCCATTTGTATCCAGGACCAAATTTTGACCACCATAGACCTATGTTTCCCATATCACTCTATATTTTGACCTATGCTACATCTCCTTGCAATCCCACCCATTCAACATAATTTTTCCCATATCTATCTGTCCCCCTGACACCAAAGAGTATTTTACGGTTTCTACCATCCATACACACCCCCAACCAAGGGAATTTCTTGAATCCCATATATTCTAGACATCATTCATGATTATCACCCCATTCACTTGTCCCAATACAATTTCTGACACCATTTTGATCAACCAGATATCCAGAATCCCTTTGCTTCTTATCATCGCATCACCTTTCGTGTCGACATCAAAAAATTCCTAGAAAGGTGGTAGTATATTGGCTCTCATTCCATTGACAATGAGTAGCCTTAGACGACACAGAGATATTCCTCATTTCTCTTTGATGTCGTTGATCTCGATGACATTCGACTCCAGCACAATTTCATGTTACAGTGGATCATACTTTGCGACCATTGGATTTTTTAGTAGTAGCCAAAGACCTCTGCATTTGTTATCCCATCAATGCCTCAGATTCATTCATCACTCGATTCAAAGGCAGTTCCGTCATCAAAATCATTATCTGTTGCTTTTAACACTCCCGAGGGAATTGCATATATCTACTTTGTTAGCAGGTTCAATTACTACTATCCCTTTATGGTTTCATGATATAAGCATGGGGCATTCCCGCCTTGTTCATGCAAACACTTTTTTTTTTCTAGCATACTTTTTAACACCCCAAGGACTAGCCCTTGTGTAATGTAATTATTTTTATAGGATGGTGATCCAAGTGATTATAAGCTAGTAGGATTATGTGTTTATTAGGCCAGAAAACCTAGATTCTAAGGCTAGTGGGCCTGATTTTGTATATGTAATTATGCAGATTATTAATAAAGAACACCGTTGCGTGTAGACCTACCACGAAGAAAGAGTTATGGGGGAGTAATCTCCACTAGGTAGGGAAAGGGATGGGGCTAAGAGGCTAATCTTGAGGGCTTAACCCAAGGGAATATTTTAATGTATTCCTGAAAAATACTAAAGTTGGGAAATAAACCCAGCTATCCTAAGTTCTTGTGGGGAGAGGAACAAACTCAAAATGGAGAGGAACGTTCTTCTGGAGATCCAAGTGCCACCCAGGACACATGCATATTTATGTGGGAATTTCCACTGTTTTTGGGGGGCATGAACCATTCTAGCCACCTTCCCGAGGATTTCTCTCTGACCATTGTGATTCTCTCTCGATCCTGCAGGATGACTATTCTCACCATTCCTTCTTTTTCTCTCTCAACATCCTGACCATTGTTAAATTATGATCTTGATTTCTTATGCGGATTACTTCTTTTATTTTCTTCAATACTTTGATTCCAGCTTAATATACTTCAACAATTCCAAATCATAATCGAAAAGAAATAACTATGTAGATAAGTAAACATGCACATCAACAACACATATACCCTAGCGAAACCTTGTATAGGGAGAAAAACCCCAACAAACAATATTCCTTTATTTCATTAATAATGTAATATCTCTTACAAATATCCACCATGAATGTTCTTCTCTCAAAGATCTTCCCAATATGACTTTGAATGAACAAAGACTTAAAAGATCGTGATGAAATACACCTCTGATATGATTCCTCTTTATCACTAATGTGCTCCTCTATTGCTTCACCCTCAACCTGCATATGAAAACTGTGTTTCAAAACTGTGTTGCAGAACTGTGTTGAAGAGAGGGTTCGACCTCTTCATATATAGGTTGAAGAGGGGAAGAGGGGAAGCTCGAAATAGTAACATGATTGCATGCATTAAAAATAAATCATCTTCATGCTTTAGTTCGAACTTAGAACTAGACTTGAGATTGGTTACAACTCAGCTTTACACTTTAGTTCAAACTTAGAACTAGACTTGAGACTAGTTACAACTCAACATTACACTTTAGTTTGAACTTAGAACTAGAATTGAGACGGACATGCTTTAGTTCAAACTTAAAACTAGACTTAAGACTTTAGTTGCAACTCAACATTACACTTTAGTTCTAAAATAGAACTAGACTCAAGACTTTAGTTGCAACTCAACATTACTAAAATAGAACTAGACTCAAGACTTTAGTTGCAACTCAACATTACTAAAATAGAACTAGACTCAAGACTTTAGTTGCAACTCAAAATTACACGTTAATTCTAACATAGAACTATACTCAAGACTTTAGTTACAAATCTTGACAAGGCAATTCAAAATTCTCTTCATGGTGGATAATGTTTACACGTGCCAATGCACTAGATCGATACAATTACATCATTTGCAATATTAGGAATATCGTTTGTTTCTAACTCATAGGTATTTTACATTCAACCTAAATTTTGCTAGATACCTTGACTTTTTCTCATGGCTCACAAGGTTTCACTAGGCACACAGAGGTTGCATGTTCCCCCTAAATTTTTCACTAGTCTATCTATGCTCACAGAGGTTGTACGTCCCCCCTAACTTTTGCACTAGACTATCTATGCTCACAGAGGTTGTACGTTCCCCCTGAATTTTTCACTAGAATGTCTATGCTCACATAGATTGTATGTCCCCCCTTACTTTTGCATTAGACTCACATAGCATATTTTTTGTCCTGACTTTTGGTTTGACTCATAGAGGTTGTACATTCCCCCTGGCTTTTGTTAATACCTCACAAGACTGGTTGATTCTCCAAATCTCCCTGGCTAGCCTCAGGATGGCCCATATGGCCTCTCATTAGAGAATGACTATCGATGATACCAAATTTAACACTCCCTCTCAACACGGGAGTCATTCTCAGCCCCACCAAGCTTGCCTCTCAGTTGCACAAAC
>JASDQU010198524.1:0-16217 GCA_032191745.1 Picea mariana
TCACCTGTGCTCAACCACAAGCACGTCCAACTCAACAGATCTTTTTTCTCACTGCATTACACATGAGAATCATCTGGAGTATCACATCATCTCAACTCTTTGCTCAGAGGAGGCTAATACATCGTTTCATCTTTGTCTCAGAACGATGCACCCAACTCATGGGCTTTTCCACATGTTCACCTGTGCTCAACCACATGCACGTCCAACTCAACAGATCTTCTTTCTCACTGCGTTACAGAGGAGAATCATCTGGAGTATCATCTCAACTCTCTGCACTGAGGAGGCCAACACAACGTTCCAGTTCTGTCTCAGATAGGAACCACACACCCATCTCATGGGGCACACCCAACTCATGGGCTCTCTCTCAGGTCTGTGTCCTAGAGGATGTCTCACACAGCTGTAATCATCAACAACAAAAACTATCTATTATATATATGGCTGTACTGGTGTATACCCACAAGTATCATGTCATGCAGGTCCGAATAGCTCATGCCTTATAACCCAATTGGATGATCTTGCAAGAAGGAATGGTGGGGGCTTGGATGGAATAATAACAAAGAGATTCATTGTAATATACAAATATCCTGTGCTGCATACTGAAAATTTTGTTTGTACTCATATGGGATTATGTACAACTGCACAACTAATTTTTCAGATAGTTTAATTTTGTTTTTGACAGATAACCAAAAGTGAAAAGAGAAGTCCATAGAGGTTGCAACCCCTTACAACGAGTCTATTAACTGCCTCCTCCACTAATGACAGATATATTAAACCCTCTTCACAAGTTTTTTTCTTGTTTTCTTGTTCTAAGCCCCTACTCTGAGGCTTTATGTCAACTTGTCCCTTTAAGGGAGCTTCCCCAATCCCACTCTGCAAGGGTTTTTGTTAACCCCTTTGGGGGTGGGTTTGTTAACACCTTGCATTGCGGCCTTTAACGGAGACCTTTGTAGGAGGCCTTTTCTGTTAACCCCGACATAGGAGGGTTAACATAAATCCCATGTACAGTGTTGGGAAACATTCTAGTGGGGGAGTTTAACAAAATCTCCTTGCAAGGTTTCCGCGAAAATCTCCACATGGGAGTTGGTAGAGCTTCCATTAGGGGTTTTTAGAACCTCCTCATAGGGTTTTTGTTACCCATAAGACATAGGGGGTTAACGAGATCTCCTTGCAAAGTATTTTTTTTTCCTTTTAAATATAGATGAAAATTTTCATTATTCTATTCTTTATCTTTTGAAGTTTGTTTTAAATTTTTTAGTTTATATTGTGAAATTTTTATATTTTTATAATTTGATGAAATTTTGTCATTTATTGTTTTTTAAAATTTTATATGTTTTAATTTTTAATTATTTGTCATATGAATATACAAAATATTTAATTATTTAGTTCTTATTTTTTATCTTTTATTCCCTAAAGAAAATCCTGTGAGATCTCTTTCTTCTCTGGAATATCTGGATGGAGGATGTTCAACCACTAGCCATAATAACAGCTGGTAATTCCGAAAGAGTTGATTGGATGTGAACCTGCAACCTAAAGATCCTGGTTGGCAACATGTCTTGGGCTGATGGTTCAACCGATTATGCTGATCCTCAGGACTGCTTTCATTTTTTATCTATATTATAATGATATATAGATATTAGAAGTTTTCAATATATACATACACGAATAAATAGATATAAAAACATTAGAAATGGGAAATACTAAAATTATTTATGATTGTAATTCTCGCTAAGATATTCTATTACACGACAACTAAAAGAAACTAAGAAATTTCATAATTGAGCTATTCAACCATAAAAATAACATCTTAAAAAAACAACATCCTTAATCAAATCATTGTTTAAATTTTGAACAAATCATGATTAAATACTAATTCTGATTAGATTCTTGATTTTGATTCTAACAAGAGGAAGTCCCATGGACTAGGTAGGTATCGTAGTACATTAAAAGAAATCATTAACATAAACATATACATGTATAAGAGATAAACATCATGTAAAGAGTATCATGTCAATTACTTGAGAGAGATTAAAGTTTTAACTTTTGTCCATTCTTTTTTGTAAAATTTCTGAGTCCATTTAGTTTTTGACCATCCTTATTTCCTTCTCTCACACAACTTTATTTGTTAGATAGTGGAGACTTAATGAAATTATAAATGCTTCATTCCGAAAAAATTGTCGAACTAATTTTGTCAATCAAAAGCAGTTTGGTGTAAGAATGTATAATCATGGAAATGTTGTTGAGTTTCAAGGGTGCATGGTGATCCTGATTGTGATTCACTGTTTTGTCACTTTTGATATTACTTTATTGCAGTTTACTATTCTTTTATGAAAATACATTAAATATAATGAGCTCACAATGCTTTGAGTTTGTCATTTCAGGAGTTTGAGAAATATTTGGATCGCAATAAATATGCGATTATAAATGTGCCTCCAAATTTCATGTTTAAAGCCAAGGTATGCCTTTTGATTTGATCATAAACATGATTTTGTGATTGGAGGATTTGTGATTCTTTTGGTTACTTATGGTATGCATGGATTTGAATAGAGATTATGTAGATGTTTTTTTAACCTTTGAAAATAGTTATATCTTTTAATTAGTAACTAAAAGGAGTATATTCTATTTATGTTTGAGCAGCATTCTATTACATTGTTGTATAAATAAAATTTGCCATTCTATTATATTGTTGTATAAATAAAATTTGACTATCTTTCTTCATGTTGTCTATAGGTAAAAATCCTTTTTCCAAATCAAGCCAATACCTTACTAATCCTCATCATATAATAATGCCAAAAAGCAAAACCCCACATATACTGGATTTCTCCTGTTCTCAAAAAACCCATAATAGTCCTTATACATCATTCTATCATCAAGCTGATTAATGTCCAACAGTATTTAAAACAGAAGTAAAAACTCAGAACTGTGTCTCTTATAGCATATAGAGTAGTAATTTTTTAAACGTCAACTGACAGCTGGATTTCAGATTGGATGATTCCTCCTTGGTACTCTATGATTAAACCTGTGTTAACTCTCAGCAACAGACCATCCTTGGAAAGATCATCTGTTTGTGAATTAATCTCTTCGAAGATACGGAGGTAAGTTGTGCTGGACAACAGTAATTCCATGTGTTTCTTCTGGTCCAGAATCAAATGCAGCATCAGATTCCCCAACCTGTAACTTCCTCTCATTCAGTTTAAGATCACCTCAGAATCCCCAGGACCTGCAACTTGGAAATCCCATGATCCACTGCCAGCTTCAATAGAGTCTTCAAGGCCAGCAACTTCATATAATTATTTGTGCCCCTGTCCAGACCTGCTTTGAAGACAAAGAAATGAATATTAGTTACATATAATGAACCTCCAACACTACACATAGAACCACGATCTTGCCCAACTCCATCAAAGAAGCCCCAGCACTCCGGCTTGTGTATTTGAGGCTGACGCAATATCCTAATCTTAGGTGGTTTTGGACATATTTTAATGCTTCCAAAAACAGCTCGAATCTGGGATGCACATTGAAATGTAATGTATCTATCTTGAAAGATATCTGTACTAGGAAAGATATCTAGATACCCCACACAACCATGAAAGGAATGTATCTATCTTGAAAGATATCTATATACCCCACACAACCTTGAAAGGAATAGCTCTGAATACTTTCAGCTCTTTACTCTTTCACTAGTTTTTTAAAGCCTCTTCTAGTGTAAGACCATGCCAACGACCCATACAGCTAGTTGATACTTCCATCTCTGCCCACACCAGAACAACCCAAGGACAAGAATTTACTAAATGGTCAATTGCTTCTCCATCTTGCTTACCTAGTGTAAATCTCCCCAGAGCATTTCAACTGTGCTTTTGGAGCACATCCCAGGTTAGGGCTTTGTTTCGAAGAACGAGCCACATATAAACTTTGGATTTTAGAGGGGCCTTTACCTTTTATAGTAATTTCCACCACTAGGCCTCCTCTTCCTGATTAATATCTTCAAACAATGCTTTATAATCTAACCTCAAAGTGTACCCATTACTGGAGTCCTAGACCATACAAGTACATCCTCCTCAATACTTAGTCTGATATGGCGTTTCTTGATCTGAGCCACATATGTCTTCCACATCCCTAATTCAACTTCTATTAGACTTAAATCATTTCCATATTTCCAACCGTGATTCCAAAATGAGGTCGTTAAGAGTCAAGACATCCATTGCCTGCTCCAAAGTGCATATACCTTGATTTTGCAGGGTTCCAATCAGAGCTTGAGGAAGTCTGAAAAGATTTCCACTTCCTACCCAAGGATCAGCCCCATTTCTAACTTTGTCCCCTTTTCAAACTTTCCAAACAAGCCGATCTCCAACCAAAGGGAAAGCCAATACCATTGTGTTCTAGACTATAGACCCATTTTGGAAAGTTTGTTCTCCTTCCTTATCCATTCTTCCAAAGAGAGACGTTCAATCTACTTTTGAATTATCACTTGCCTTCATAGCCCTTATTTTGATATAATCGTCCAAAGCTTTTAGTTGTCCGAGCCTTGCCAGAGAAGTAAACATTTTTTGAACCCCAACCACCTATATTGAAGTTTCCTATAACTCAGGCACTGAAATTATTTCCAATAATTTAACTTAACCAGAAATTATATTTGCTGATATAAAATCTGAAATTTTGCAACTAACCTACACCTGAGTTATAAATCAGAAAATTGACATCAGAAGCATACACAGAACCAAACACAAAATACACATGAACACCAGAAGTACCCTAGAAACCCAGATTGGGGAAAACCAGCAAAGGAGGGGCTTTTATTGAGGTTTCAGAGAAATATTACAGCAACAGAATTATGCAGAAATTTCTTACAGCAAAACAACCCTCTTTATCAGCTGTACGTCCCAGCTAATCCCAACTGTACGGCCCAGCTAATCTCAGCTGTACGTCCCAGCAAAAGGCTGCCTCTATCACTGCTGTACAGCCCATCAATCTCTGCTGTACGGCCTGCTGAAAAGCCATTCTATTGGCTGCTGTACGACCTGAGTATTTCGGCCTCTGATGGCTGCTGTATGGCCTCCTTGCTTGCTGAAGGTACGGCCTAGTACGGCCCAGCTGACTCCAACAAGTGCACCCTCTCTACTGCAAAAGTTTGGCCTCTGCAAGCTGCCTCAAAAGCCCTGAAATCGATCCTCAGCTGGCTGATATATTCACTCAGCCAGTCACCCTCCTTCATCAGCCTCAAGCACCCTCCTTCTCACTTGCTTAACTCACAAAATGAGAATGCCCATCCTCTCACCCTCAGCCCCTTCTTTTCTCCTCCTAGCAGCCACCTTTTCTTCCTTCAGATGTGTGCTAGTTCAGCCTCCAAGGCTCCAAGGAAGTGCGCCCCCCTTGGTTGGGTCCCACAATCCACTCAAGAGTCCATGAGGTGTGCCCCACTAGCCAAGGGACCCACAATCCACTCAAAACACGAAAAATTGTTGTATTTGCCTAAGTTAGACTTAGGCTAAGATAACTAAGGATGATTTGGGTCATTTGTGTGTCCATCAACTAGCCTAGGACACATAGGCATAGCTGAGACACCTACTGAGCTACAAAAAACTAACACTCTCTCTTAGCGAGGGAGGTATCTCCACCTAGATCAATCTCCGATCCCATCAAATTTGTTGCTTCCTGTAGCTGCTCCCTCTGAACTAGAAGACATCCCCGCTACCTCCACTGCAATCTGATCTGATCTCTTGCTCTGCTCATCTATCAGTGTCAGGTCATACCAACTGACAATCTTGGATGAAGTCACTCGTCCACTGACATGGATCTTTGATCCAAGATCCCCTTGGATCCAACTACAGGCTGTCCCAACACCATGTACATCATACCTGTCCCGATGCCAAGCCTCACTTCTGCATCCAAGGTCGCTCCCTCTGAACGTATGAGCACATGTCCATCCTCGAACATCACTGCATACCTCTTATCCTCCAGAGCTGACATAGAGAGCAAATTAACCCCCAACTCTGGTACAAACATCACCTCATCCACCTCGAGAGAACCACTTGAATCTAGCTCGAATTTGATACCTCCAACCCCCTTCACTGCATGCCTGGTGCGCGCCCCACTCTTCACATGGCAGTTTGAACTTTGAGCCCGTCTATGAAACATTAAGGAACACCGACCTCATTCCTGTCATATGGCGAGATGATCCATTGTTCACGAACCATGTCCCACTGTCCTCCAACTCAGCGAATTTGCTGCTGCTCGAAAGAGAGGCAACCAGAGAAAATCCATCCTCGAGTTTCTTTGCAAACTCATCTATCTCAGTAGATGTTGAGGCTGCCATTTTTCCTCCTACTTCTTGTTGGGACACTGTTTAGCATAGTGGCCAGTCTCGTGACATGCGAAGCATTTCGCTTTGCCCATGTCGCTAGAGCCTCCTGCTACACTGCTCCTCTTAGCATGAAGAACCACATTCTCCTCCTCCTCACTCTTTGGCTGGCTAGCCTGAGTGGAATCAACTCTCAACTCCTCCTAGTTGAAGTCATCCCATAACCTCTCCCAATCAGGGATTTTCTCTCGAGCCACCACTCCACGGACAAATACTTCCCACTGCTTGGTGAAGCCATTCAAGGCTGTCCTCACCAACTCAATTTCGTCCACGACCTCTCCCACAATCGTCAGTTCATCTTTGATCTGAGTGAACTTTGTGAGGTAAGTGACCACGGACTCTCCCTTGATCATCTTTGTGCTTCTCAACTTCTCTCTGAGCAACATGTTCCTACTCTGGTTATCAGACTGATACAACTTCACTAGGGCCTCCCACATGTCCTTTGTTATCTTCTTGCCAGATAGATGAGGAATAATGTGGTCTTTGACTTCATCCACAATTATCCTCCTGACCTTGACATCTTTCTTGTTGTGAGCTGCTAGATGTATTGGATTAGTTGAGGTTGCCACTTTCCCTTTAGCAATTTCCAACAGTCCATTCTCCTCCAACACTAAGCCAATACGCTTCCTCCAAGGACATAAATTTTGTTGATATTTTATGTAATTTTAGAAGTTATTCCTAAGTGTAATTGTGAAAGGGTTTATTGATAAGTCATGTCTTTTAGGTCTTTTCGAGTATAAATAGAGGTTATATCGAGTCATTTGATCACTCATTGAATATAAGTACAAGAGAGTAGTATGCACTTATCTAGGAGGCTATTCTTGGTTCGTGTTTGGGTCTCTTTGGTCTTGATTTCGTGAAAGAGCATTGTATGACATTTTACATGTTGGAGGAATCTATACTAAGGAAAGTGTCCAGGGTTTTCTCCCCCTTGAGGGTTTCCCTGAGGATATGTCTTGTTGTTATGTGGATATCTATCTTTCAGTTGTGATCGTTTTGCATATTAAATAATATATATATATATATATATATATATATATATAATATCATCTCTCTTGAAAAATCAACATGGTATCAGAGCGGGACCAAGACTATGTCCCTCATAGGAGGGCCTGGGAAAATAAGAGAGATAGTTTGTGTTTGGATTCGGTGGGAGAGATTGATCTGAATAGTGAGAGAGATGGGAGCAATAAAGGAATCAGTGTCATGAGCAGTGGCACCTGCCGCTGCAAAGTTGGCTACATACCCGAAATCTAAAGCCACCTACTGTAAATATGGACTCAAAAATCCTTCAACAATGAAGCACATGGTTGGAAAGCCAGAGATTAATGTGGACGAAGCTGTATTTATAGTATGAAAGGAAAGGTTCAGCGCAGGGAATTAAAATTTGGCGCCGTGTTCACTTATAACATTAAGTGATTTTGTTCTCCTAGCTCGAAACTGAAATTCCAAGCCTCCATCATGGCCGGATGACCCTTGGGGAGGAGTGTGTTTGGATACTATAGAAGCGTTCCATTTCTATCATATCATGTAAAACAATAATACTATAAATGATACCAATCCTGATACGAGGAAGAGATCCCAAAAGTGGTAAACACCAAGTTGGTTGGATCCCGAGCGAGTATATCAACTGCAATCTTTCTCATAAATGGGCACTGATTGTTTATGAATTGTATGGAGTGTGTCGTCGTCTGATAGTTCGAGTATTCACATAGAAATCTCCTTCACCAGTTGATCATGCATGGGATCAAACACCTGCCCAAAAACAAAATGGTGATAAGTAGTAATCTCCGTGGATGCTCCAAATTGAAATAAAATTACAGAGCAATGTTCAAATTCACTGAGCTCGAATTGAGAGCGATTGTGAGTGTGCACAGGATAATGTTTACATGATAAACTAAATGGGTTCCGTGCTTTCGAGCAACTAATTTACAAAGAGTTATCGGATGGATATGAGAACCATTGGATTTACGAGCAAATTCTAAGACTTGTCCGAGTATGTGGGGCACAAATTTTGCCTCCAGCTGCTCAATTTGCTTCGTGAGTGTTGTCGTAGCTATACATCTACTCGCAGGATCCTTGCACAGATTAGCGAGCTCCTGGCTCACTGAAGACATACCTAATTTGTTCATCCCCATTGATATTGCTATTGCCAAAAGGAGAACAAAATTCAGAATGACTGTTATGATGGCTTTCATTCCTTGCTACTTCCAGTAAAAGAAAGGAAATTATAAGAGGAAAAACACTTTCGACTTCAATTGCTTGATCCCGACGATTTCTATCTAGATATATATAGGTAGAGGCAAGGCATAGCTCATGGTGATAATGCAGGATTTGGGTGCCATCCTGGAATGATGATTTCGTGGGAAATATGATTGTTGGTGCAATAGATAAGGTTGGGCGACTTATAATCAATGTTGTAATTAATACAGACACAAAAGCTAGCACAATCGAGAAGGTTGAGGGTATTCTTGTAGGGTTTCATTCTTCCTTCCTTTGTGATTTGGGATCCAATGATATTCTCAGCGTTACACCTACGGTGACATAAGTGCAGGGATTGTAACAACAAGAGCGGTGATGGGGAGTGCTAAACCTCTATCGTAAATAGGCATTGTAGATGAGAGTGGTGAGATAAGGAGGGATGAAGGCATTCTGTTTCTATTCCTCACTTTGGTGCTCCCAAAACTCTTTGGAAGAGGAAGAGAGGAATAGAAACACTTGTATGAGTTATGGGATAGAGAATTTCTTATAGAACAAAAACCTCATTTAGACTTTGGTTGTCATATCCCCGGACAGTGAAAAATAAATATGAATGTGGACATGAACCTGTGTGAATGGAGGCTTCATCATCTACAGGGTTATTGAGAAATACTATCACAAGGTCGCCACCTTGATCATTATCTGTATCATGAATAGGAAATGTGTTTGCAAGGATCACTGCAACAAACTTTAGAACGAGAAATATTCTTGTTTTGCTTTGATTTTGTTTTGGGAAAGTTACCATAGAAATGCTTGTTCCATGGAGATGTTCTTGTTCTTGTTCTAGGAAAGTTACCATGGATACCTGGTTAGTAGATTGTGGTGCTTCTAGGTACATGACAATTTACTGAGATTCTTATACTATGTGACACTCATGGATCTTCTTCATGAAGACCAATGATGAGGTCTTCAACAAATTCTAAGAGTTCAGGGCTTAGGTAGAGAACCTGACAGAGAAGAAGATCAAGATCAACACGAGTATTTGGTGAGGAGTGATCGAGATGAACATAAGAAGCAGTGACAAACCCTCAGTAGTTGAGATCACATGAAGCTTGTGTCAATGTGTTGATGTGGTGGTTACCATGATGTTGTGTGCTTTGGAAAATGGTAATATTGTCACAGAGTCACAGAGGGAGCAACCAGTGAGACATAATGGACAATCATGGTTTTTAGTGACAAAGGGAGTTGGCCTCTGAGTTCGATATGAAGGATCTTAGTCTGATGCACTATTGCTTGGGACTGGAGGTATGGAAAAAGCTTAGTTAAATCTTCCTAGGTCAAGGGAAGTATGCAGTGGAAATCCTGAAGATGTTCCGGATATTGGATTTCAAGGCAATGGCTACACCTATGGTATCAAATCTGAAGTTGCTGCAGGATACGACTTCAGAGACTGTGGAAGTTACGTTATATAGGCAAATGGTGGGTTTGTTGATGTATTTGACGAATACACGACCAAATATATGTTTTGATGTGAACACCCTGAGTCAGTACATGGTTGACCCCAGACGTGTTCACCTGATTGCAGTAAAACATCTGATGAGGTACCTTAAAGGTACAATGGATTATGGGCTCCAGTATGTTGCGGACAGTGAGATTAGTCTACTTGGATATTTGGATTCATATTGGGTCGGTAGTGTTGCAAATCGGAAAAGTACATTAGGATGTTGCTTCACTTTGGGATCTGGTATGATTTCATGGATCAGCAAGAAGCAGTTATGTATAACACTCAGTATAGTTGAGGCAAAGTATGTGGCAGCATGTGCAACACGTCGTGAAGCAGTATGGCTTCGGAAATTCCTGATTGGATTATACGATATTGCGATGGAGGTGACCTGTATCTTGTGCGATAACCAGAGTTGTATAAAGTTGTCAGAGAACCCCGTGTTTCATGATAAGTCGAAGCATATCAAAATTAGGTATCACGATATCATGGATATATTGCAGAAGAGAGAAGTGATGCTCCAATATGTGGTTACCGATGAGCAGGTTGCAGATGTGTTGACAAAGCCGTTGTCAAGGACGAAGTTCGAGTACTTCAGAGACAACCTCGGTGTAGTCCCTCTTCAGAGGGAGTGTTGGCTTCAGATGTTATCCCAGGGTAGTGGATGTCATGATGACATGTTGTAGCTATTGGAGAGCTACCCACCAACACTGGATGCATGCTGAAGAGACGAGTTTCAGATGTTATCGCAGGATACTGGATGTCATACATAAAGATATTCAAGTTTTTTGCGGGAAATTGGATAGTTTCATGATGACATGTTGTAGCTATTGAAGAGCTACCCACCAACCCTGGATGCATGCTGTGAAGTCACTATGGATTTCCTGTGATGTATAGATTCGTGTCTCCGACAATGAATGGTCATGAGCTCGTGTGGATGACAACATTGTTAGAGTCTGTGCCGGATATAATAACTTCCTCATTAAGAGGGAGTGTTGAGATTTTATGTAATTTCAGAAGTTATTCCTAAGTGTAATTGTATTGGTTATTCCTAAGTGTAATTGTGAAAGGGTTTATTGATAAGTCATGTATTTTAGGTCTTTTATAGTATAAATGGAGGTTATATCGAGTCATTTTCATCACTCATTGAATATAAGTACAAGAGAGTAGTACACACTTATCTAGGAGGCTATTCTTGGTTCGTGTCTGGGTCTCTTTGGTCTTGATTTTGTGAAAGAGCATTGTATGACATTGTACATGTTGGAGGAATCTATACTGAGGAAAGTTTGCAGGGTTTTCTCTCCCTTGAGGGTTTCCCTGAGAATATATCTTGTTGTTTTGTGGATATCTATCTTTCAATTGTGATCCTTTTGCATATTAAATAATAATATATATATACAATATCATCTCTTTTGAAAAATCGACAAATTTGAGGCACCATCCAGCCTGTCCTCAAATCTTAAGCCCGCACTAGCCATTTGAGTCTGCTGCTTTGTTTTCCCACACACTTTCTGGTCACACACCCCCCTTTGCTGATTTACCCCCTGGTCTTCACAACAAAGTCAACTTGGCTCCTTCTTGTACTCAGAGGTTGAGCTATGGTACCATGTTGAATTTTCCTATAACTCAGGCACTAAAATTATTGCCAATAATTCAACTTAACCAAAAATTATATTTGCTGATATAAAATATGAAATTATGCGACTAACCTAAACCTAAGTTATAAATTAGAAAATTGACAGCAGAAGCATACACAAAACCAAGCACAAAATACACATGAACACCAGAATTACCCAAGAAACCCCAGTGTGGGGAAAACCAACAAAGGAGGGGCTTTTATTGAGGCTTCAGAGAAATATTACAGCAACAGAATTATTCAGAAATTTCTTACCGTAAAACAACCCTCATTATTAGTTGTATGACCCAGCTAAGCCCAACTGTACGACCCATCAAAAGGTTGCCTCTATCATTGCTGTATGGCCCAACAATCTCTGCATTACGACCTGCTGAAAAACCCCTCTATTGGCTCCTGTACGGCTTGAGTATTTCGGCCTCTGATGGTTTCTGTATGGCCTGCACATAAATGGCCTCCTTGCTTGCTGAAGGTATGACCTAGTACGACCTAGCCGACTCCAACAAGTGCGCCCTTTCTTCTGCAAAAGTTTGGCCTCTGCAAGCTGCCTCAAAAGCCTTGAAATCGCCTGTCAGCTGGCTGATATATTCACTCAGCCAGTCGCCCTCCTTCCTCAGTCTCAAACACCCTCCTTCTTCTCTCTTGCTCAACTAACAAAATGAGAATGCTTGTTATCTCACCCTCAGCCCCTTCCTTTATCCTCCTAGTAGCCACCTTTTGTTCCTTGAGATGTGTGCCAGTTCAACCTCCAAGGCTCCAAGGAGGTGCTCCCTCCCTGGTTGGGTCCCACAATCCACTCAAGAGTCCATGACGTGCGCCCTCCTTGGCTGGGTCCCACAATCCACTCAAGAGTCCATGACGTGGGCCCCACTAGCTGAGGGACCCACAATCCACTCAAATGACATAAATTTGCTGTATTTGCGTAAATTAGAATTAGGCTAAGATAACTAAGGCCTGATCTGGGTCATTTGTGGGCCATAAGGAAGCTAGTCTTCCTTATAACCCCATTAATAAAACAAGGGACAATGTAATAGAGTAGAGTTTAGTTTATTTTGTGATTAGCATAATATTATGTATGCAAAATAAGTAGGTCCCTTCTCTATAAAAGGTGATCCTATGAACTAATAGAAGTGTTGGCTTATTTTTGAAGCAAATTCTCTTTTCTCTCATTTTCTCTCTTGTTCTAGGTTTAGGGTTTTTGTTGTCTGTTGTTGTTCTGTAGCTGCCGTCACAACATTTCCTAGCTCCTGAACTACGCCCGAGATGCAAGTGCGCTCTTCGTTGGTTATTACGCCCTCCTCTGGCTATTGCGCCCTCTTCTGGCTAGTGCGCCCTCCCCTGGCAATTGTGCCCTCATCTTCAGAACTCCCTCCTCTGGCAAGTGCGCCCTCCTTAGGCAAGTGTGCCCTCATCTTCAGAACTCCCTCCTCTGGCAAGTGCGCCCTCCTCAGGCAAGTGTGCCCTCATCTTCAGAACTCCCTCCTTTGGCTAGTGCACCCTCCTCTGGCAAGTGCGCCCTCGCATCCAGAACTTAAAAGGGTGTTGATCTCTCTTGACGGGAGATGAATTGGTATCAGAGCTCTAGATCCAAAGTAGAACCAACAACAAAAGCAAGAGAAGCAAGAGAAGTCTGTAAGCCATCCATATCTGGTTTTCAACACAATTCTTTTTGGGTTTTCTCAATATTTGTTTTCACTACTCACACCCTCTTCAGGGTTTTCAGTTTATGGTGGATATACAGATCTCTAAATCAGAGAGGAGATTCACAGATCTATTGCTTCTTAGAGCCCACAAATCTCTCCCTCTATCTATTTCCCCTGTTTCCTGGTCACCTCCATCTCACATTACAAAGTCCTATAGTAGCTCACATTTCCATGGGTGTTTATCTCACTTTGCAAGTGAAATCTAACACACCTTAATCATCCATGGCCCCTTGAAGCTGAATTTCCTCTACAGGCTATCTAATTTCACCACAGTGTGCCTCTCTTCCCAGAGCATAGCGCCCTCTCTCTCTCTCTCTCACCCATATATTCTTCAGTGTTTGGGTGTCAAGATTGATACTCAGTGCATTTGTGCATGAAAATCATGCCTCCCAGGAGAGCCCCCTTGTCAGTTGACTCAGACTCTAATACATCCAATCTAGTACAATGTTGAAATATTGTAACTGCAAACAATATTCTATTTATTATTGAGTTATTATTCATTAGATCAATCCCCTTTTGTGGATTGATCAGGTCGGGCATTGTAATTGACCAAATCCCCTTTTGCGGATTGGTCAAACCCTAATTGTATAATGCAAATTAAGAAGTCGACCCCCAGGCCTAATTAAAGTGGTTTTAACCACTAAGAAGACAAGTCGTCCCTGCCCAGTGAAGAGACACCTTTCCAGCACTTGCCAACCAGTATAAATAAAGAAAGCCAACGCCTCATTATCTCACTCACTCATTCGCTCATCCAGTGTACAAGTTTGGTAGCTGCAGTTGGGAGAAGAAGGAAGAGAGAGGCACATTGCTCAGTGTTGGATATTCTCTAGTGTTTTGGTTTATTGTCTTCGCTATCTATATTAAGGAAGTTTTTGCTGGGTTTTCTCCCCCATGAGGGTTTCCCAGGATAAATCATGTGTGTCTTGTGATTGTGTTTCTCTCAATGATCCTACCTATACTATGATTATCTAGTAAATTGAAAAGAAACCTAATAATAGTTCAAAACTTAACATGGTTTCAGAGCTAAGCTGAAGAGAGCATCTTTCACTGGATAAAGAAAAACGTCATTGTTGTCGTACAAGAAAATTACGGATTTATGTTGAAGAGGAATATCAACCTAAAAACCATCTAGAAAAGTGCGCCCTGGCCTAGGGAACTCTTTGGCACCTTGAGCGCACCTTTTTAGTGGACAAAGCCTCTAGAAAGTCAAACCCTAGTTTTTTACTAGTACCAGAAAACCAGAAGTACCAGAAAACCAGAAAACCAAAAGTACTAGAAAACCAAAAGTACCAGAAAACCAAAAGTACCAAAAAACCAGAAAACTAGAAAAACCAGGAAACCAGAACCAGTACCAGAAGTACCAGTCCATAGTTCCGCAAGCTCAGTTTCAAGGGGCAAAACTTGAAATTTTTGAAATCTAACAACTCCAACAAACTCGCCTTAGCTCAACGCATCTAGTCCTTAGATCAAAATTTCAAAATTTAAAGTTTGAAAATTAGGGTTTCCTCATAAAACCCTAAGTTGCAGTTGTAGTATTAGTTGAAGTACAACTGCAATACCCGTTGCAATCACCCTTGAAGTTTTTAAAGGGATGGTAATTATTACCACTGCTACCAGATGGTGCCACTACTATCAGAGGTATGTACTCACATGTTTAAACTGTTAAGCTTTAAAGGGTATTTGCAGGAGAAGGGATCTCTTGCCATAGATCCAGAAGGATGTCAGATCCAACACATTCAGAGGAATAATGCAACCCAGGTTTGATTATTCTGATATGCTTCTATTTGTTATGACATTATTTTGATCAATGTTGCATGTTGAAGCTATGACAGTATAATGTATGACATTATTTTGATCTAGGTTGCATGTTGAAGCTATGACCATCATACTAACCTTTGGTGAAAATTAAAGTCAAGGTATTAGATTGATTAAAGTTGAGATCATAGAATTTATTCTCTAACCTAGCCTTTTGTCAAGATAGCATATTGTCTTAGTACATAAGACATGTTGAAGAAAGCACTTGTCATCTTGAGTGAAGGAGACTTGAAAGAAAAACAACACACTCATTCTTGAGGACACGACTCCAGGTTTGATTGATTAAGTTGATAAGATTCAAAGTTGCACGTGACAAGTTGATAACAACCTCATTACAATTAAAACACTATAGTTGAGGTAGCAGTCTTTGAAAAGTATTATACTTGGTAGCATATGAGCATATTACTAGATACAACTAACATCTCCTCTAGGAGAAACTTCTTCTGTTGGTGCCAGGTTACCATGGAGGAATGTTTGATCACAACACTGGAAGAGTGTTGATCTCATTTCATATTGTATTTCTTACTTTTGATCTTTGTTCCAGGCAGGTCACAAGTGATAGTTCTAAAGGAGCTACTGTGACGATTATTCGTGCTATTGTTTGATTACTATTATCAAAAGAGTATTATTCTTGCTTGTTGTTTTGTTGACCTTGTTTCGGGTCACAGGTGATAACCCTGAGAAGCTATAGTGAAGGTTGTAGAAGGCAACATATTAGATGAGACATGAAGCAGACTATGTACATGACCATATACATTCATGTACCAAAGAAGATGAAGAAGAAACTATCTTTTGAGATACTGAGTATCTCATATGGAGATTGATTGTAAGGATCAGAAGGCTCCAAAGATGATCGAACATTAGAAACAAGAACTCACAGTAGACTTGTTCAAAGGATAATGAAGCCACCTTGATAGGAAGCTGAAGTCGTTTGAAGTCTGACTCAACTTTTCATATTAAGACTTGGTATTCAACACCAAGTATATCCTGTAAGAGATGATGAATTCCTTGTAG
>JASDQU010198526.1:0-19396 GCA_032191745.1 Picea mariana
GTCTTTCAATAAAATAGAATAAGGTGGATGTAAGAAGACCTAATAGAAGCTTCCGCTTCTAGAAGGATCTTCCTCTAGATGCTTCTCTTGATAGACATATTTAGTATAAATAAGGGTCAAGGGTATGAAAACCCTAGCTTGGAGATTATTGTAACAGAGCATTGCTCGACTGGAGGTTTCCCCCTCGAAGAGGCCCGTGAACATTGCTTTCTGAATCAAAGTGTTATTTCTATTGTTGTTCTTATATCATTTCTATGTTATTGTGGAGATTATGCTGGTTATATTACTGTTATTCTTCCATTTCTAGCATTTTATTTATGTTTTGCATATTTATTATATCTAGTATCTTGCACTTTCTCATCGAAGTTTGTCTTATATACCCATTAAAATCCAATGTTGGTTTTACCTGTAGGGATATCTATAGCATCCCATGTGTCGTTTCTTTCAATTGATT
The DNA here is from genome assembly GCA_032191745.1 of Picea mariana. Taxonomy (NCBI): domain Eukaryota; kingdom Viridiplantae; phylum Streptophyta; class Pinopsida; order Pinales; family Pinaceae; genus Picea; species Picea mariana. Next base: position 455 of record JASDQU010198526.1, read on the forward strand.
CAATTTCTTCATTCGTTGCATCAACCCATTTTTCTTCCTTGACTACTTCTTCAAAGTATACTGCTTGACAGGATAACAAGGAAAATTGTGCTTTTTGATCCATGTCATCATTTTTCTCATAAATTTCTCTCAAGCTTCTTGTTTTTTGGTTCCTTAAATTTGCTTTAGTGGGATCTGAATCATTTTTAGATGAAGATGAAGAATTGTGCTCTGTTTGTTCTCCTTGACTTTGTACTTGCAATCTTGGAAGTATTTATGGAAAAGCATGTTGTCTTGTAGCTTCCACCTTCTTATTTTCCTATGTAGAAGGAATCTAATATACAACCATTTAAGTTTTTTGGTTATCCCAAGATTTATCTTCTTAGAATTTCATATCTCTACTTACTATCAACTTCTTAGTAACAGGTGAATACAAAGATGTTTTGTAATTCACTTGTTGAGCTTTGGTGAAATACAACAGTTGAATACAAAGATGTATTTTGGTGTTTGTCCAAAATACAACTCTTACAAGAGTTATTTTGTTCATTTATAATGGAAAAACCTTTGACCATAGACTTCTTCTGTAAAAGCATGAGACTGATAAATGGTAAATGACCATATCTATGATGTCATAACTAAGTCTCATCTGAGTTTGATACATTTTGGGCATATATGACTGCGAAAAATTTACATTTCTCAATATCAAAGGAAACATTTTATTTTTGGTCATTTGTATTGTAGCTATGATTTTGTCACTCGGTTGTTTGTCTAAGATTGTACACTTGGAACCTTCAAAAATTACATTATAACCATGTTCATTCATCTGACCTACACTCATCAGATTATTTCTAAGACCAGGTACATAATAAACATCATGAATATCCTTCTTTTCATCTTGTTTGGTCAATACAGAAATTAAACCTTTGCCTAAAATTTTATTTTGATAATAATCTCCCAATTTAATTTGAGATGTGACAAAACTATCTAAACTAGAAAAAAAATCTTTGTTACCTGTCATATGATTGTTGCAACCACTATCTAGCAACGAGAGGTCATGACTATGGATTGCTTCTTCTGTAATTTGGCATGAGCAGAACATTGACTCAGATGTTCCTTCTTCAATGTTGGTAACATTTTCTTTGCCTCTATTCATATCTACTTGCTTATTTATGCATTCACTTTCATAATGACCAAATTTCTTGCAATAATAACATTGGATCCTTGATTTGTCAATCCACCTTGGTTTATTGGAATTTCTGCCTCACTCCCTTTCGTTCCAAGAGTTTCTCTATGGTTGTTTTGACTGTTCACTGTGTTCTCAGTATTATGAAGTTGATCTCTCTCCTGTTTGAGAGCGTCATCTACCTTGTATGCCTTTGCTTCTATTCCCTCGACCTCTGCCTCTACTTATGGAGGCCTGAGACTGAAATTTGTTCTCCAAATATTCAATATTTTGACTAAACCTATTCTCATGAGTTAACAGAGATCCCATGAAATCTTCAACTGTCAATGTTGACAGGTCTTTCAAATCTTCTATGGTGACCACGACCATATTAAAAATTGAGTAGAAAGTTATGCTTACAAAAATTATAATTGTATTAACTAGGTAATAAAGTTTAATTTATGATATCATTTATTTAATTTATTTTACATTATAACATAAAACATAACATAGTAAATAACTATAACATGTTTAAAATGAATTTGAAAATATATGAGTTTATCTATTAGAATGATGCTCTATATATCAAATCCTCACACAGAATTCATCTGACAACAATGAGTTTCTCTATCAGAACGGTGCTCTTTATATCAAAGCCTCACATAGAATTCATCTAACAACGATAAAATTGTTGAGTACAAATCTGTTCTATCATATTAAAGAAAAGGCAGCTATTCATATGGAAAATGGGCTTATGTCAACTAAACCAATAAATCCAGGCATCACTTATTTGGAATGATTACAGAAGGACATGATAACTGTCATGGTATTTCAGTATAGCCAGATGCAGTTTTCATCCATTCCAAGTATTCCACAATTATGTTTTGTTCACACTTTCTCGTTGAAGGCGGACTTGCTCCCAGGTGAGATAATTTTGAAATGAAGTTAAACCCAATAAAATGGATGTTGCAAACAAAGATATTACCAACCATGGCTTTGAGAAATACCTTCGATAAATTTCAATACACATTGTTCTACATTTCCTTGTGTAGAATCTTTTAACATCATAAATAACATTGTCGATTGGCTCGTATTTGATGTTGTTGGTCGGTAGTTTCTCGCACATTTTGTTCCAGACTTTGGCAACATCATTGTTGGTGCCCAAGTGACTGTGTATTATACCACCATCTCTCAGTGCTTCAACGTCATCGACTGTATCGATCAAGCACTGCATCAAGTTCACACATGACCTGAGGGTCTGTGATTCCTTTCCCTATTTAGAAGCTTCAAATAGCACCAAATTTCTCAAAATAATGTCTTCTTTGCCATCCATTTCAATTGTGGGTAAGTAAAGCGTGAGGTTTCTACGATTGAAATGAATTTAGTTGAGTGGCCCTTTGTTTGGAGTGAATTTCGTTCAACCGCCCTATACCGCTGAATACCCGAACTTCTAGATAGTCATTGATCTGTGGAAACGCGTCCCTCTATTATGAACGACCTAGATTAACTTTGCGACTCCGACATTTGGGAGTTTCAGAGATAGACCACTCCTATTCTCCCGAAGTGAAATCTTCACCAAAGTGCTTAACGTTACCCTTCCTAAGTATGATCTAACGACTGAGAGAGATCTCTGCAGGATTCCCAAAGCTACAACCCTCATCAATTCGCGACTTCAACCTTCGAATTTTTTCGAGGATCATGGAATCATAAGTTCCGAAGTCCCGAATCCAAAAGGGCTAGCTCCTTTCGGACTAGTGCAAGGTTCTGAGACCCTGGTCATATGGGTCATTTAGAAATTCTTGTGGATAAGTGCTAATACTTCTAGCATAAAATGGGTTAAGGACATGGGCATGAGCCCTCAGTCAAATGGGTGGATACTCTTAAGGAAACACCATTTTTCTCACATAGTTGAACTTGACATTCCTGCTAAGGTAAACTCAAAAGACCGGCATGACTTAGACATTTTAGTTAATCCTACCTCGACTCTCCTGCAGATTCACATTCCATAACTCTTTAGCAGTTAAACTAAAGTAAATTGAAGACCAAGTAAATACAACAGTTTACAAAAGAAAATGAGCATTTCTAATAATTGATCAAACACTGCAAGACTTAACCAAAAACATAGAAATTCAACCATCTTCCAATGTATTACACAGAGCATGAAAATGCTTATCAGAACTAGAAAATGTGAAGCGACTGCTGAAAGGGATGCTTGTTTCCTGCCAACCATAGGCACAACCACTCCTGACAAATTTACCGTTTTCCACCCCCAAGCTAGACCGTGATGCTCTGAGAGAGATTATTTCTCCTTGTTCAACAAAAGTTAGGGACAGAGGTTACTCTCCTCCTGCCACATGAACTTGGAAAGTGGTTTTCTCTACTCCAAGCAAGGAGTTCTAAGTGAGCACTTCCTCAATCACTCGTCAACCTCATTTATCAGCTTGTAGCGAAACCTTGCCCATGGCTTCTTACAACCAAAATGAACTTTCTGCTCAGCTTTGCTCTCTACTCCAAAGTTGAAAACCTGCTTCTCTTCTCCATATTGTTCTCTCTACTTTGTTATCTTGTAGATCTGTCTTTGTCCCCCAAATTACCTCCTTTTTTGCCTTCCTCAGTAAGGTTGTGTTGGTCTGAATCCCCAATTCATGGTCAGGCCTGTAAGACTTATAGATGGGTACCCTACCCCATCTCCGCATTAACTCTTGAGGATGGTCTTCCAATTACCATCTTGACTCGTAATTCATTTTTGGGTCAGAGGATTGTTGAGCAATTACACCCAATAGGTACTGGTTGGTGAGGGTCATCTCAACCATTCTTAGTTTCCCTCACCATCTCTCTAATAACATCCATGGTATATGTTGGCAAACTCCCCCCTTTCAGCAGTGGTGCAACACATATCCAATTTCTATTAATAACATAAAATTTATACATTGAACCTTTTATGCAAAGGTTCATCAAATCAAACATTCACACATATTTAGTTTGTCATAGTCTCTTGTCGAGTTATAATTATATTTACAAACTGGGGGAAACATGGGTATTACACTTGATAGACGATTTTGAGAGTATCCCATGCATGTTTGACATGATCTGCTACTGTGACTTTAAGAAAAATGTATTCCTCCAACCCTTGCTGGATGAGCCATAGGGATTTGTTATCCTTTTTCCCGAGTTCTCCCAGAGTATTTCTTTGTTTGTTTTTCATTTCTTGTAGATACGCCAGATATGGTTCTCTGAACCCATTAACTATTACATCCGAACAATCTTCAGACCGAAGAATTTATTATTATTTTTATAGACCATACATCAGAATTTTTACTTGTTAAAATCAATCCTCTTAAAAACGCCTAGTTGCTACTAGACACCATGAATCCCCTGTTGACAGTTGGCTCCCCCTTTTTGTCTTAGATCTCGATCGAAATATCTTTTCCACTGTTGAAACAGACAAAACCAAGAACTTTTCTCAGCCTGGTCGCTTCCTATCCACACCGTCTAGGCGACCGGTCACATAAATTAAAATTTCGCAAGTGTCGGGATCTAGTCACACCCTAGAACACTCTCTAGGGGAAACCTCAAGGCCTAGCTTCTCTGTGTACATAGGCAAGGGGAGACTGCCTCCAAAAACGCGATTTTTTGAAGGGTTTTTCCTCAACTTTTTGTACCAAAATGACCTTTAAAAGACTCATCTTCATGTTGTGGCTAAAGGAGGCTCGAAAATGCTCTCTAACAACCTGCAAATCGCTCTCCTATCTTCGAAGAGTCTTAGTCCTGCTCTGAGACCATGTTCAAGTTCAAGCAGAGGCAAGCATACACACACAACAACAACAATGGAGTTGTTCAACTCTTCTCCACATTCATATGAAAAACTAAATTCAAAATACATGAGACTAAATATTTTCCTACAACACTGCATCTTCTCACCTACCTCATAAATGCATATTCAACTATCTTATCTAAGTGCATTTAAGATGCCTATCCACTATTAGCTTGGTCAAGTAAGGGAGAAATTAGTTCATTTAACAACAAAGGTGAAGGTGGACTCAACCCAAGTAAAGGAACATAGTAAAGTCATCGTTCATCAAAAAATGGACCACAAAAGGTTGTTGCAGAGCGATGCCCTTTGTGAGGTTATTCTCATTTCCACTGTCATCCGCGCCCTTTTAAATAAATATATTAGGGTCATTAGTGATTAAGTTAATGCTTTCCTATGGGTGGATTATATTGGTATTGGCTATGTGAATTGTGAATACAGTAAATATAGGAAACACACATGTACCCTAGCGAGCCATTGAAAGAGCTTCGGGAATTGACTGTTAGGCATCCCAATACACCCCACCTATCTATATCTTTGTGGTTGTTGATTCCTTAAAAGTAAATACGAATGGATGGCATGCTTGCAAAGCGAGATCAATTTCATGGTCTAAAGGAATTGTGGATTGTTTGGTGTTTGATAGGCACCTCATGGCTATTCCTCTCGACGAAGGTAAAATTTTGAGGCTCTTGCTATTATGAACGCCTAGAACACCATAGAGATTGGGGTGTACATCGGTTACTCACTTCTCACCACATCCCTTGCGTTACACGATGAAGGAAATGTACATTCATAGTCAATGTAGTTTGAATTTTGGTTTATTAAAAACAAAACTTAATATATTATAGTATAAAGAATTGAGTAGAAAGTTATGTTTATAAAAAATATAATTGTATTAACTAGGTAGTAAAGTTTAATTTAGGATATATTTTTGTAATTTATTTTACATTATAACATAACATAGTAACTAACTATAACATGTTTAAAATGAATTTGAAAATACACGAGTTTCTCTATCAGAACGATGCTCTATATATCAAAGCCTCGCACGGAATTCATCTGACAACTATAAAATTGTTGACTGTACAAAAGCCGTTCTATCGTATTAAAGGAAAGGCAGCCATTCGTATGGAAAATCGGCTTATGTAAACTAAACCAATAAATCCAGGTAGTACTTAGTTGGAATGATTACAGGAGGACATGATAACTGCCAGATAGCCAGATACAGTTTGCATCCATTCCAACTTCCAAGTATTCCACGATTATGTTTTGTTCATACTTTCTCGTTGAAGGCGGACTTGCTCCCAGGCCAGATAAGTTTGAAATGCAGTTAAACCGAATAAAATGCATGCTGCAAACAAAGATATTACCGACCATGGCTTTGAGAAATACCTTCCATAAATTTCAGTCCAGATGGTTCTACATTTGCTTGTGTAGAAGCTTTTAACGTCATAAATAGCGTTGTCGATTGGCTCGTATTGGATGTTGTTGGTCGGTAGTTGCTCGCGCATTCCGTTCCAGACTTTGGCAACATCATTGTTGGTGCCCAAGTGACTGTGTATTATACCGCCATCTCTCAGCGCTTCAACGTCATCGGCTGTATCGATCAAGCGCTGCATCAAGTTCACATATGACCTGAGGGGTTGTGATTCCTTTCCCTGTTTAGAAGCTTCAAATACCACCAAATTTCTCAAAACAGCGTCTGCTTTGCCGTCCATTTCAATTGTGGGTAAGTAAAGCGTGAGGTTTCTGCGATCGAAACGAATTTCGTTGAACGGCCCTTTGTTTGGAGCGAATTTCACCCCTTTACCTTTGAGTTGCACCGCTCGTGGGAGAGTGATGCGGCTGACGCGCCTGTTGTTTTTCTTCCGCTTATAAGGGGATTTAAAATCTGAAGAGATAATATTTTCATACACAAATTCCAAAAGATGCGAATGCCCCCCCAATGGGACTATATCTATTACATGCGAATCCTGACAGTCGCACTTATACCGAATAGGTGACAGATTGAACCAAGCGTGTTTTAGAATAGAGTCGAGGTCCTGATCTGTATCTGCCTTACATTGCCGGATCAGGTTGTCTTCATCTTTATGTGGATCCCATTGATACGTACCTGCCTCCCATTGAAGGATCTTTTGTAACACAAAAATGGGTATTTAATTGTCAATTTTCATAATATCTTCCTGAACGGCGAATTGCTGTCCCAATGGTCGAAAGCATACATCTGCATTACAGACTCGGCTCGTTCAGATCTCTAATAGGAGGCTATGGAAGCGAGATGCATTTCTGTGCTGTAAATCGCCTAAAAATCTAGAAAACAGACACACGTACCATTAAGGTTACTTACCATATTTAAACAACCACAAAAAGGAGGCGGCTAAGCTAACCGATCTTACCTATAGGCCCATCTTACCTCCAAATTTTGTGGTTGGTTTTTATATCGATTAAGTAAAAAACATATATACTATACCTCCTAATGAAAGTACGTTTCCCATCTTTTTATGTCCTCTGATCTTCATAAGAGGGACTTTAAATTTCCAGCAAAATTTTGATTGAAAAGGAGAGCATACCTCAAGAATTGCAAAAGTAATAAGCCATCTCGTGCCATCATCCGACCTAGGTCTTCGTCAGTGAGGATCCATCATCCGACATAGGTCTTCCTTACTGTAAGGACACTGGCACTGAACATACCATTCCCGAATCCTACGAGTAACCCTATCACGTTTCATATTGCTCAGCAGCTCCTTGAAATGGCAGTCTCCATAGCAAGTAAGGAGGAGCTTGCTTTTAATGTTTTCTGACTCGTCAGCTTGGGGCTGAGGAGGGCGATGAAAAGGGCCGAGAGGAAACATCTGAGGCACATAGGATTTCAACTTTTCAGCAGGCAAGTCATTCGATACGCGGGAGATGAATTGGGGGTGTGTCCCAACCTGATCGTTTGCTTTTTCGGTTGGCTGTGACGAGTCGGGACGATTGCTGTGTCCATTCCTTCGCCAAAACCTTGTTAATTGATCAGCTTCCAGCTCCTTTGGGCTACAGGACAATCTGTTAATAGAGAAGGAGGTGCTTTCTGTGCCTATTCCAACCTCATCTTCTGCATTTGTTACCTGTGGCGTCTGATTGATAATATTAATCCTGGAGTCACTCATGATGCAGCAGCGCCGTATTTCTTTAAGGATTAAGCCTCCTTAGAACCGACTGATTCGAAAACTGATATGACCGGAAATTTACAGATCCAAATATCACAAGATAGTACACGACCAGGCAATTTCCTCCAAGTAAATGGCAACTTTATAGGTTGAAGATTTCGAAAATTGTTATGGATATCAAATAGCTCCCCTCAGTTCAGTTCTAAGACATGCTTACTGATTCTAGAATTTGTACTTCCGTTTTCCATCGATTGGGAAGCGGGGCTGTGTCGTATGCCTACACGAATGAAATGCTAAGGAGCTTAACACCCCGGGACTCGGGAGGCGAGGTGCATGGAAAACACAGAGACATGTCGAGAAAAAGACAAACTAAGTGCTTGGTTTCTTTTTTTCTCTTTTATTATTGATGTAGACATTACGCCAGTGGGGTCGAGTGCCGAGAGTTTTTTTCGAAAATTGAGACGGTCCGCCAGTTGCGTACAGGAATAGGCTAATTCGCAAACTTGTTTTTCAGGTTAAAAAAAATGGGTTGTTAAAAAAAATGGGTTTGAGTTTAAAAAAAATGGGTTTGAATCTGGTCAGATTTTCAGGGGTAGTTGAGTTTTTCAGAATCTTATTTTATGAGTTTTGTTTCATTTTAAACCAACCTAGATGCTTAGAAAATCAATCAGAATTCTGGATTGACTGGAAATTTAAAAACTGGCTGCTCTGGAGTTAGCCCACTCAATTGGATAACATAGAGAGAACTTTTTCTAAATTGAGAAGATCACCAGAGAGGTAGGTGGTTCAGAAATTTCCTTTTAAATTTTAAATTTTTTTTTTTAAACTTATTTAAGGTTAATTTTTTTTATGAGAATTGAATTAGAACTGAATTGGAGTATGGGCGATAACAATCATTCTGCATATCCATCCAAATTAAACCCAATTAATTCTTGTTTCAATAATATATTATATTCTATTTTCAATAAAAATGATTTTTTAAAATATACATATTTTATTTTTTATAATATTTAAAAACATTTTTTATCAAATAAAAAATATATTGGATATTTAAAGATTTCCACAGATGATTTTTAGGAAATCAAAATTATATTTTTTGATATAAAATTTAAAAACAATTTTTAACCAAATAAAAATTGATATAAGTACCACTTATCCCATAAACCAATTATCAATCCAAACAAAATGGTTGTCATTGCGATATCGCAAGTAAGATCTTCTCGAGTAAAGAAAACCGTGACGATCGTGACTGCCATTTCTTAAGTGGAAGGTCCATCTTTACTCTCTCACAATGTAGTATTTTATTATTTGAACACATTTACTCTTTGTTGGTCCATATACTTCGTACCTAGGGTTATGCATTTTGTACGTTACATAATGTTTGTTGTATTTTATTATTTGAACACATTTACTCTTTGTTGGTTCATATGCTTAGTAACTAGGGGTATGCATTTTGTACGTCATATAATGTTGGTTTTTTTTGGTAATGATATAATTTGGTGTTCATAATATGTTTTATGATTGGTTATTATATAAGGTGGTGAAAATTTAAAGATGGATAATGCATTTTGGAATAAGATATAATGAAGTGATGTAATTTTTATTGTTTATAGAGAAAGTATGGTGTATAAAATATCTAGTTTAAGAGATTAAAAGTTTTGACCAAAATATTTTTAAAATTTTGAAGTTGTGTTGTTTTATTTTAGGTTAGAATTTATTTTTTCTGAGTTTATATGGAATTTAATTATTATTTAGTAAATCCAAAGAACATAGGATGGTTAAGAATTTCGAGAATATTATTATTTAGTAAATTTGTTGCTAATAAATTCATCTTTGAATCTAGTTTGTAATGATATAAGAATTTTATTTTTTTGTTAAGAATTATCATTTTAATATTTTTATTCTAAATATTATCACTTAAGAATTTGATTGTTTTTTTTTTTAACAGAAATGAGTATTTGAATATTATAAAAAATTGGCCATATTACAAAAAAGAGTTGATTGTGGGTCTATCTTTCTGCTAGTGTCGAGAGTACACTCAGTCTTTCTTATAGAAACATGTCTCATAACCATTGTGTTGTAAGCACTACAGACTTGCCATGTAAAAATGGCTATGAAACTATGCAACAAAAACTATTGTTTACAGTTCATAAAAACTTGTGCTAAGGATGAGGGGGGCCTACTTCGTCACTTGCATCGTTCTCCTCAGCTTGATCAACGTCCCCGTGCTGCTGGTTTGCTCCGTCCCAGACACAATTTGAAAATCCTGGGGCCATTTGATCATGTTGATTGCTAGCCACTGAATGAAAGGTGGAGGGGATCCAAGACTTGTTTGTACCTGCTAAGCGATCGGGATGCTAAGGAGGGCACTGGTTGAGCTCTTCAAGCTGCCTTGTATTCTAATTTACTCCCCGCAACACAATGGCTAATTCTTGATTGTGCCAGTGTTCTAATCTCTGCATTTGGTTTTGGACTGCAGCCACGGTTTCTTGAATTCACCGGTTTTCTTGTTGTAGTTCCCTGTGCCTAGAGTTTGCCTGGTTCTCTATTCTTCGACATTCGACCTGTAGTCCGTGAAATTGTCCCCGCATTTCCTCGAGAGCACATATGGGGCAGGTGCACTGATCATTGTTGCTTCGGCTCAGGGTGGCGCTGTGTGCCAGGAAAGTGTAGATGGTGAGAAAAACGTGGCCACGGGAGGGGGGAAAGGGGGGAAAGGGGAGGAGAGTAAGGGATTCAGAAATGCGTGGGTGCTTGCTGGGAGTCTGGGTGAGTCTGGAGGAAGGCCTCCAAAGGTTATTAAAAAATGGGGTATCCATGATTACCCACGAGAAAGGGTGGAGAATCCACTGGTGCGAGGCCTAAGATGGTGCAAGGAGAGCGTATCTGGTCATCTAGAGAGATAGGTGAGAGGACTTCTTAAGTAGGGAGTTCGCGTGCGAGGAGGGGAGGGGATAGGGTCGGGGGTGTTGAGCATGGGAGTGGAGAGCGTAGCACATGGTCAACTGCATGCCACGTGCCTGGAGTGGGGAAAGAGAATAGAACATGAGAGGAGAGGGGGGATGCTTTGGGAAGGATATGGAGGGGGGAGAGTGACGAGGGAGGGAGGCATTAATCCTGTTGGTGAAGGGGTGACACAGGCCCGAGTGATTTTAGGGGAGCCAAACATTAGAGAGAGTTTGGTTGGTGCGGAGACTGCTATGTTCTAGAGTTTTGGCAGCTTTTTCCATTTTGTCTGCCTTCGTGTTTTGCTTTTGCAAAATATGATAAAAGATCAGATGAATGAAGTTTTTCTTAAATGAATTGATTGTCGTAGATATGCTTTGGGAAGGTGCTTTTGTCAATCTAGGCATCCCTCTCAAATCCTTTATGACGATTTCAGAGTCCCCCAAAACTGTTAGAGCTTGAATGTGTAGGTCCTGGGCTAGTTTTAGTGCCATATATGCGGCAAGGAACTCTGCTTCGTTGTTTGACATCCTTCCCAGTCCCCAAGCATAATCGATCAATTTTTTTCCCTTGGAATCATATATGACTCCCCCCGCACCTGCCACCCCTGGGTTTCCCATTGCTGCCCCATCAAAGAAAAGGAAATAAGAATGTTGTTGTCTTTGCCAAGATGCAAAGTTGTTGTTGTCGAGACGCAACTGCCAATATTGCTGCTTGGGGGCCTACTTTGGAGTTCTTGCAGAGTTCTACAGGGGTCCCCTTATATAGGTGATCCATTCTTCTTCTCTTGGATCCAAGGTGCCAGGGGGGTTGAAGCCTACTGCTTTGGTTCTAAAGACTTTTGAAATTAATCCACATGCATTTGCAAAGATGCTTTGCATTGAGGGGAGTTTCCCATGAAAGGTGGCTTGACTGTGTGCTAAGCATATCTCTCACACAACAAATTTGGGGATTTGTTTCCAGAGGAGGGTGAATCTTTTTTTGTTTTTGAAGCTACCAACATATCATTGTTTCCAATGGGTGAAGAGGTTGGCCTGACTGCCAGGGGGGGAGGGGGATTAGGGAGGGGAAGATAAACGAGATTCCAGAGTTGAAGGGAAAATTTGCACTCTAAAAAAAGATGTGCGATGGTTTCTGAGGCTTCGAGGCAGAGAGAGCATATGGAGGGCCCCTGGATACCCTGTTTTAGAAGGTTTTCAACAGTTAGTATTTTGCCATGAGCCAATAGCCAACAGAACGTGTTGACTTTGGGAAGCGAGGGTTCAGACCAGATCTCTTTCCAAAGTTTGGAGAGGGGATGCCTGGGGGTTTTTAGGAGGAGGTGGGAGTAACCTTCCTTGAGAAAGAAAGGTTTACCTCCCCAACTGCGGTAGTCAGAGATGCATCTATTAATAGAAGAGCAACCAGCCAGGTTATTGAAGAGGATAGGAAGGTGGGGAGTGAGATGCTCTAGAGGGGTGGGTGGCTTCCATCTTGTCCAGTCCCCTTCATTGTTCCAATGACAAAAGTCTTGTAGTTTATGTAATCCATTCACACAACACCAATCTTTGAGTGGTTACAGGACCTCTAAGGAGCTTAGAGGATCGCGATTAAGAATACGGTCCGTCCAAATGTTTATTGTCTCTCCATTTCCGGGGGCCCAAGAGAGTTTGGCCTGGATAATTGGTGCATAACTTTTGAGGAGATGTCAAATCAAAGAGCCTGGGATAGTAGGGATTGACCCCTCTAGGCATCTGAGTTTGGAAGATTGGAAATATTTTTTGACTATATGGCTTCCTTCCACCAGCTTGAGTTTCCTGTTACAAGCCGCCAAACTAATTTTGCTCCCATAGATAGATTCATGATGGTTGGGTCCTTGATTGCCAGGCCTCTCTGTTGTAAGGTTGACATACTTGCTTCCAATTTATGAGGTGGAATTTCTTTGTATTCGTCTTACCTCCTGCCCTGAGGAAACAGCTTATGGCTTTACCAATTTTCTCTAGAATGTTTTTAGGCGCAAGGAGTCTTAAACATTGGAAAATTGAAAGAGAGGAAAGGATTGATTTGATTAGGACTATTTTCCCTGCATGATTTAGCCATTGACCGCCCCAACTACGGATCCTTACTGCAATTTTCTCCACTATACCAGGCCAGGCGGTAAAGCTATAATGATTGAAAAATATGGGCATTCCTAGATATTTAAAGTGGTTCCAGGTGGTGATAATGGAAAAACTGAAGATTTTGGCGATCTATTCCTTTATATGTCCCATGACATGCCATCCATATATTCTGCACTTGAGAGTGTTCATCTTACCCCTGAAGCTACGAGGGAAGAACTGAGAATCTTTTGAAAGCGGTTGACAGTTCGTCTTGTCATTGCTCCTAGTAAAAGGGTGTCATCAACAAACTGGGAATGATTTATGTCTTTGACTCCTCTCGTTATGTGAAATCTTGGGAGTTTTCCTGATCTTCTTTATGCTTCCAGTTTGTGGCTAAGGGAGTCTGCTAAGAGGATATAGAGGGAGAGGGAGAGAGGGAAGCCCTGTCACAAGCCCCTGCTTGCTTTGAAAAATTTTGTTGGACGACCGTTGAGAAGGGGGGAGATCCAGGGGTTGTTGATGCAGGCTTTGAGCCAATTAATGAAGTGTTCTGAAAACCCATAAGCCTTTAGGATTGAGAGGAGAAAGATGTGTTTTACTCTGTCAAAGGCATTTGCCATATCTAGCTTTACAACCATTCTAGGAGTTTTATTTTTTCTGCAGGAATGGATGGATTCTTGTACCAAGATGATGTTGTCTGTTATCTGCTTGTCCCTGAGAAAGCCAGTTTGGTTGGGAAGTAGGGGGTTGAGGCAATTTGTTATGATTTTGGTCAGGATTTTTTAGGAGGAGTTACAAAGCGAGATTGGATAGAAGCAGGTGAAATTTGAGGGGTTGGAATCTTTGGGGATAAGAGCAAGAAAGGTGGAATTGGTAGCACATCCAATTTTCTTCTTGCGCAGAGTGTAATTTAGCATTTTTTTTAGGTCCCTTTTCATGATGTCCCATAAATGTCCAAGAATCTGATGGGAAACCCATCGAGCACCAGTTCTTTGTCAGGCTCGAGGCTCCATGTTTCCTTGCACATTTCTTCCTCGGTGATTTCTTATGTTAGTTGGTTGTTTTCTACATTGGAGACCAAGCTCAGGATGTTCGTCAGCAGGTTATCAACCTCCTCTTGCGGTGATTCCTCCCTTGGTTGCTGATAAAGAGTATTGTAGTGTTGGAAGGCTTATGCTTTTATCTAGTCATAGGTGTCAATTTGTTGTCCCATGATGGAGGTGATTGTTGTGACAATTTTTTTTTTTCCTTCAGGATTGTGCTTGCCTGTGAAAAAAGGAAGTGTTTGAATCTCCAACCTTTATCCAAAGATTCCTGGAATTCAATCTCTGGTGCTCCTCCTCTCTACACAGTGTGGCATGGAGATGATGCTGCTCTTCTTTTCCCTGATTCATTAGAGATTCTGTTACAGGGTCTATTTCAATTTTTTGCTGGATTTGTCTGAGTTGCTCAAGTTTTTCGTGCTTCTCTTGATGCGGGGTTGTATAGGATGTTTTAACCCATTCTTTGAGAGTTGTCTTGATGACCTTTAGCTTACTCTCCCGGACAAAGTTGGGGGATCTTGAAATTGTGGTCTGAGATGGAAGAGGGGAGGATTTGGAAGGATATATCTAGAGGGAAGAGTAGGTAGTTACTATTGATAAGGAAGCGATCTAGGCAGGCTGCGATGTGCTGGAGGCCAACCCTTCTATTGTTTCAAGTAAAAATCCCTTTGACCGACTTGATGTCCTGCATGTCCCAATCTAACATAAGATCTACCAAGTTTTCAGAGAAAGGGTCTCTGACTTTGCTTCCTTTTTTTTCCCCAGGGATGAGGTGTGTATTAAGGTCTCCTCCGATTATACAAGAGGGGAGATCTACAGAGTTTCGTAGATCTGAAAGAGAGGCCCAGGTTGCCAATTTATCTCTGTAGGTGTTTGGCATATAGATATTTATTACCGTGATGAAACTGTTATTATCTTTGTTTTTTAGGACTGTAAGGATCGAATTTTGAGTGTCAAAGATTGCCTCAGAGCTCCAAATTTGCTTGGTCCAAAGAGTTGCAATACCACCAGATGTGCCTTGAGAGATAACTACTGTGCCGCTGATATTTTTGTAGAGTCTGCTTGTTGCCTCTAGGATGGATTTTGCTTCCATTTTGGTTTCCCGAAGGAGGATAATTGAAGGATTGATCCATCTTCTTAGGTCTTTTAGAGCTTCGATTTTTAGCTTACTGCCGAAGCCCCTCCAATTCCAAGAGAGAAAAATCATTGAGGGGGGTTTAAGGAGGCTTGGTTGCCGAGGGCCGAGTGTTCCATTCTTTTATTCTCTTCCTTTCATGTTGAGATGTGGATGGTGTGCCCACTGCTTTGTTGTTTCCCTTGTGCTTTTTCTCTAGCTATTGCTTCTTCTTTGACTTCCTTGTTTGAGTGCCACTGTGATTTCATTGGTTTTTCTGGTGGGAGTTTTCTTTCTTCTCTTTCATGCAGGTCTTGTGCATGCAGATTTGAGCTTCTATTTTCTTGTTGCACCGGTGGATCTGTGTCTTCCGAGGTAGGATCTTCTGCGTCGAGATCGTCATTGATGTCACTGAGTATTGGGTCAGGGAATAGGGGAGGAAGTGGTGGTGGTGGAGGGTTCAGCTTTGAGGGTGGATCGCCTAGGAGTTCAAAGTGGTTGCTGCTGGATGGGGGATTGGTGTGCGACAAAGAGGCTTTTTTAGGCGGGGATTTTGGAGTTGTAGTTTGCCTCGACGAATCTGCTTGAGGTTGGGATCTTGAGGGTCCAGCACGAGGTCCATTACTTTTACCACTGGCGTTTTCTTTTCTGAACCTCCTACTAGCCATCTTCTTGGGAGGGTGTATCGACATTTTTTGAAGATTGTTTGGTGCTAGGGCATTTTTTTGCGAAATGACCATATTCATGGCAGATTTTACATTTGAATGACATCTATTCATAGTCAAGTTTTTTAATGTGAGTCCAGTCGTCAATTTTTAGCTTGATTGCTTATGGGAGCCCTTTTTCCAGATCTACTTCTACACAAATTCTCGCACAAGAATAGAGGCTGGATTTGGGTTCTTCCCTATCAATATACTTCCCCAGTGCATCTCCTATATTTTTTAACGCTTCATCTCCCCAACAATGAAAAGGAAAATGGGGGAGATGTACCCAGACTGATACTGCTGAGGGGATATTGTTTTTACGATCAAAATCAGTTGTCCAACTGTTTAAGTAGAGGCCTCTAGGACCAAAGAAGTAAGGTCCATTTCTAAATATTAGATCTCTATCAGATTTCAGCTCGAAGTAGAAAATGTAAAAACCCTTACCGCAGAAGATGTGGTTCATCCGTCCTTGGACCAGGGGATGCCAGTTTCGCTCAATCCAAAGGTCCATTTGTCGCGGTGAGGGCCACAAGCCCATGACCTATCTGACCAGGGCTCGCGAAGCAAAGGAGAGGGATTTTCTCCTCGCTATTGTGCTGGGGATCGAGATTTCTGGAATCTGATCCAGTTTCTTGACAAACTGGGAGGTGGTTTGCCAGGGTGGTTGAGGTGGAAGTGAGCCAAAAAGGGCTTCAAAGGCTACAAATTCGTCGAGGAAGCCAGGGGGGAATCAGGGTTTGGGATCGCAGAAGCCATGGAGGGGGCCGAAGAGGGGTCGAGGAGTAGCCGAGAAGTGGCCAGGGGGCCCGAGGAGGCTACCGATTAAGGTTTCCTCGGCATGAATGATCACCTAAATCTGATGCTCTGGAGGCACGCTTAAGAATTTGATTGTTATCAAAATAGTATGTAATAAAAATTTGATATAATCAAAATTACCAAATAAATAAATAAATAAAAGTTTATTTCCTCACATCATCCTATTCAAAAAAGTATTTTTAATTTTATTTGTATTGATCATATGAAATAGAAAATTGATGCCAAAAAAAGTTTCCATATAACATCATTTTTCTTCTTTTAAGAAAATTTCAAACCAAACATGAGTTTAGATTTCTTGAAGTCAAAAAAAATGAAATTTTACATTTTTTTATTAAAAAAAACAAACAAGAGTGTTACCATTTTCATTCTTTCACCTAGTAGCTAGCATTGCATGTGTTGGAGTGGATATATCCACATCCCATAATGTCAACTTAAGAGAATTGTGTGTCAACTATGGAAAACTTAGTGTATGTGTGAAAATATTGGAGAAGGATCACATGTGAGGTGACTATTAAGTGTTGAGGAACTATATTGATGTGTACTAATTACTTGGTTAGTGTAAGAGTAAATTACATGGCTAAGAGAACCTCAAATGGTGTGACAATACATGTCAATGTATGGTGATGTTTTTAAGAGGTAGTTCTTGGAAAGAGCATGAAGTTCTCTAAAGGTTTGTTGGGTCCGACAATTGGGGCTGGTTTCATATGTAAGTTCATGTACTTATATTAAATACCTCTTGGAAAGAGCATGAAGTTCACTAAAGTTTTATTGGGTTTGACAATTGGGATTGGTTTCATATGTAAGTTCATGTACTTATATTAATTTTTTTATAATTTTACATGTAACGAGTGTATGGTTGTAAATCTTACATAGGGATGTGTACCCCTAATTTGGTTGTGTTGTATTAGACTCATGGTTTGTAGTTCAACAATATGTATAGGAGGATGAGTGTGGGTTTGTTTACTTTCACTTGTTACTATAAGAGTACTTAGATTTGTTCGTTAGCCTTGGAGGCTTCCATACTAGTGTTTTAGTAAGGAGGACTTCATAAAGTTGATGTGAATATAGAGAAATTGAAGCAATAATTATAATGATCATGTTCATTTCTACATTTACGTGATAAGAAAGGTTGTTCACCTATAAAGGAATTGTTAAGACTTGTTTTTCAAGTGGGCAATATGTTGGGTATGTGGTATGGGTGATTGTAGTGAACCTTTGTAGATAAAGTATAAAATATGACCTTAAACTTAAAAAATAAAAAAAAACATCCAAACAATAGACAACAAAATAATCTAGAGAGAAATCTCAAGGTAGGGTAAGACCATCAAATACTCCTTAGGGAAAGAATCACTCCACAAGAAACACAATTACCAACTTAACAAGAAGTGTGACCCCAAAACGAGAACTCTAGACCTTAAAACCCATCTTTTTACATAAAACCATGAAAATCAACCCCCAAATCAAAAAGTGATGCTACTAATAGTACCATTTTTTCTAACATGGTTAAAATTACAACATTTTTGAAGCATAGCCTTCAAAACTCATATAGTTGCTCAAAAAAACCTTAAAATCAACACCTAAATCAAAACATGATAGTATCTAAAAAGATTATTATAAACATTAAAACCCATTTAAAAATTATATTGAAAATCCAAATTAAAAAAAAAAAAAAAAAAATTGAAAAGAAAAACAAAAAACAAATGAAACAAATTTAAAATTTGCCAAAAACATCTTTTTGAAAAATAAAAAAATAAAATTAAAATTAAAATAAAAAACAAATTAAAAAAAAAACTAAAAACCAAAAACTTAAAAAATATATAAAACTAGAAAAAAAAAACTTTAAAACATTTAAAAACACAAAAAAAATTTAAAAATATATATCAAAAATACAAAACTACAAAACCTAAAATAAAAAAATTAATACAAAATTATATATAAAACTTAAAACTAACAACAACAACAAAATATAGTCCCCGAGGTGTAGGGCAGTTGGTGATGGAGTGTGTTGTTAAGCCACTCCGTGATGTTAAAGTCACCAGTTTGAAACCTGCGGGGACAAAAAATCCAACCATGTTAAGGGTTGGTGTGGCTCCCGGGTGATTTTGATGGCTTAGATGCCCCTGAGTCACAGGTTAATCGC
>JASDQU010198531.1:8895-19395 GCA_032191745.1 Picea mariana
TTATTGTGTAATTCCTTGATCATATGCATAAGTTGACGTTGAATACATTTTGCTATATCCACTTTGGTTGGTTTGTGTTTTCTTGGACTTGACCTCACAAGAGCACCGAAGTGAAGCGGGAGCAACAGAGACCTAAGGAAGCGATATAAAGGTATGTCACTTATTCCTCCCTATTAGTAGATTCAATGATTACAACTTAGGGAAAGAGTCATGTCCTGTCCTGTTTTTTTCTAGATCTAGGTGGATCTAGGGAGATTTTTTAGTGTCTGCACCTACCGATTAGTCTGATAACAAAATTGGCGACTCCACTGGGGATGCAACCCATTTTTTCATGGTTTTTGGTGTTTTTCCTTGGCCATTTTCTCTTCCCTTACCATTTTTCATTTCTATCAATCTCTGAGTCTTGTTGAGACCTTGATAAACTCTCTGGGTCCAGAGGCTCCTTCAAAAATTGTGTCTTTTTTCCAAATTTTGCTTGGTTCCAGGCATTCTCGCACTGAACCCTTCTATAACCTGCGAGCACCCCTAGAGTTTGCACCCTGCTTTTCAGTCCAGTGCGAAGCTCTCACACTTTGCTTGTATCTAGCCTGCGAGAATGCTTCATTCTCACACTGTAAACCACTGCTAGCTTGCGAACCCATTTGCAATTTTTTGGGATTAAGGTTTTTTGTATGCTCAGATGCCCAGATTTGTATGTGTGTCTGAAAAGAACTTCTTGAGCCACTGATTGATTGTTTCTTGACTTCGGATTTTGTGAATGATTAGTCTTCGGAGATTGAAAGCTCTTTTTGTTCATTTTTTCTTAACTTTTATCTCTTGACCTTTTCCTAGAAAGGATATAATCTTTGATCCTGGAATCTGAGTGCTTGTTTGGTTGGTAGCTGGTGATCAGTTTAAAAGTTGGGATTAATTGTCTTTCTCAAATTGCTCATTACTTGGAAAATTGTTACCCTTATGCATTTGAAAAGACTAGTCTTGTCTGCTTTTTATTTTTGTCTCCATTGAAAGATTGGTTTGGGTTCTTTGTATATTGCTTTTCATTAAATGATGGCTTTTCTTAGTTCCACCACTATCGTGTGGTTTCTTTTGAAAATTAAAAAACATTTTTCTTTTTAAAAGCAATTTTTTTGTCTCGAAAATATTGGCATTCAATTGTTGAAATGAAGCAAATAGAGAATTGGCATTGTTTGTGATTCGTTGATATTTCATTTTAAAGAAGATTGTATTTCATAGTTCAAGATTGTTCCAGAAAACTCCTCTTTCTCACCTGTAAATAGGATTCATCCAAAAAAAATTGATATCTTTCATTCCTATCTATGCATTGTTGGGTCAGAGTCTCACACAACATCTGTTTCATCTCCGTCTCCTTTGAGTAACAACGACCTTTAATAATATTGCGCAAATTTTAAAAATTTAACTAGTAAATCTTTTCTAGGACTCTATTACACCAACATTAGCTAGGCTAGAGCTTTGGAATAGGCAGAGAGATACACTCTCCAAAGCACAAAACACACAATAGCATCTTGTGGTAAGGAGTGTCAAATTCCATTTGCAACATTTTATCTTGGGAAGCCCTTCTTACATAAGGGTCAAACCCGAGGTCGCATTGATATTGACAGAGTTACTCACCCTGCTTTGTTGATATCGGTGTAAGATTGCACATATTACGAGGGTCGCTTGAAGGTATACCCACAATGATGAGTGGAAGCCTCTCAAGCTGATTTCGGGCTAGATACCCTGCCCTTGTGTGTGGATCAGACTGTCAACTGTCCCCCCAGGCTTTATTGTTGTTGGTGGTAACCTTAGTGGCCTATCTTCTTAGGGTCTTACACAAGGTGACTGTGAAGGGGCAAGTTTTCACAGTACGTGGAATCAACGTTGGCCAAAATCACTCTGGCTCCTTGGAGGATATACCCACGATTATGTGTGGAAGCTTGCACCAGGGTGTAAGTCTGTTAAGAAGGTCATCAACATAAATTTTCCACCCTAGCCCAACTCCTTGTCATCTCGTTGTTGCGACATTGGATTTCATCACCAACTAGTGACTTTGGAATTAGAAGGTTTTGTTTGCTTGGTTTTGCTTCCTAGATTTTTTACTAGTGCATGCTATTTTTTTACCCAAGTTGACCATAGAATTTTCTCTGTAAGTTTTCAACTCATTCACAATTGACCCCCCACGTCATTCACGTAGAATGCAAGGCTTACCCCTAGAAAATATGGAAGGTTCTCAACCCTTGCCTATAAACTCACTGGAGGGATCTCCTCAACAGAGTGAATTCCAAGACGTCACCACTCCACAAGTGGAAAGAAATGACTCTCTAGAATGATTATGAATTTCCAATTCTCGAGAGGACTTTCGACTTCACCTCAACTCAGAGAAACGTATTCTGCAACTAACTTCTTCCGGAGAACTAGTTGTTCAGTCTTTTGGATCACCAACTAGACCTTTCCTAGGACCTTAGGGTCAAGATCCTTTTTGGGCTACCGACATTTTTAGATGGGACCTCTTTGGCTCGGGAGCAGGCGTTGATATCACTGTCTCACCTGAGCTACCCGAAACATCTGATCCAGACGTAGTACGGTTGACTACTTCTTACTATTTTCCTGGTATAGAAGCTCCACGAGCCGACCACATCCCGACTCTCCCTTTACAAATGGCCCATTACACAGATACTACGAGTCTTCACACCGAGATTACCACAGCTAGCCAAGCCCCCATTGGTACACCGCTTTCACCCAGAGTCACCCAGACACTTCCACCTGGATACTGTGCATTGAATGTCTCTATTCCTGTTCCTACGCAAATCACATATAGAACTCTTGGTGGTCCCACTTCTTCTGGGAATTCTCCTCCCAGTTTCATTCTGACACTTCCTCCGCCCCCTTTCAGAGAAATTTTTCCATCCTCTATCGGAGGCACTGATCCTAGTGGCACCATTCCGTCGTTCACACCAAATTACCAGATTCCCGTGGGTGGACAATTTCACCAAGGAGGCCTGACTCAACCCCCCTTACAGGGAAAATCCCAATTGGAACACAAATCCCAATTGGAACACAACCCCCGATTGGAACACAACCCCCGATTGGAGGACAACCCCCACTGACCCCACCCTATGGAAAAAAAATATCTCCATCCTTGGCCCAGTATTGGAACCATCTGATACAACATAATCCTCAATTGACTGGGGGGAAAAAACCTCAAGCTACATCCGTTATACCCCCTAGTATAGGCCAACCATATCCAGGTACATCTAATCCAATTTGGGGCTCGAATGCTCAACCCCACGCCCCCATTCAAGGGTACAACCCTATGAGTTACTTGCCTCCACAACAACCATCGAATCTGCCTGGATCTTCGCATTATATGCAGACTACTTATGGTCCCACTATTTTTCCAATGAGACTCCCTCCCCAAAGCCACCAGTACCCGCATGTGAATAGACAGTTACCTTTCTTAGCCACCTTGGACCTCCCGGATCTGTCGAGGATTTTAAATGATACGATCCGTCACTCTCCCCAATAGCCAGCTATACCAGCCAAACTACCATTTGACATCCCTAAATTTGATGGCAAAGCGGGAGAGGACCTGAACAATCACGTCATGACTTTTCACCTTTGGTGCTCATCCAACTCCTTGATCGATGACTCTATTCGTTTACGCCTTTTTCAAAGAACTCTCACGGGCTCCGCCACAAAGTGGTATATAGAATTACCACGAGGTTTCTTCATCGACTTCAACACCCTCGCTATGGATTTCCTCACGCACTACTAGTTATCGATCCGCTATGAAACTGGGACTAAGATTTTGAGTTCTTTCAAAGAAACAAAAGCCACTCATATCTCCGATCACATTCACGTATGGCGACGGAGATGAAGTCTCATCAAACTCGAACTTCATGATCAGTTGTTGGCAGAATGGTTCACAAAATCATTTGTGAACGACATCGGTCATGACATCGCCATGGGTGGAGTTTTCACAGAAGAATAGGCCATTAGTCGTGCTCAATACCTTGACCTTGTTTACTCACAAACGGGTACTCTTTACGACTTACTCCTGATGCACCTCGTCCTTCTACTTTTGCCACTTCAACTACTGCTGCTGCTTTTCATGCAGTTGACGGTGTGATTGGCACTTTTCATGCCCAACCACATTCCGTCCAAACCTCTAGCAACAATCCCAAACCCATTTCTTCTAATGTTCAAAATGCTCCGTCTCCTACCCCTCCCACCGGCAAGACTTTTGAGGTAAATGCTGTTCAATCTACCCCGGCCGATAAAAACAAATCCAGAAAGGGAAAGGGTAAGAATAAGGAGGAAAAAAATAATTCTCAAGCAGAGAGAACCAAAACACCACTTGTTGACGATAGGGATAAGCGCAAACCCCGATACCCTTGTCTTATCTATGGTGATGATCACTACACTAAGGATTTCCCACGACGAGCTAAAGTTACTAAGTTCCTTCAAGGGACCACAAAACTGCCCACTCTGGCCATATTGTCACAACCCTTCCCTTCTCAACAACAGGCCCAATTGGTCATTCACGACCAACCCTCCCCTTCCAATACATCCTATGTCTTAATGTGTATAGGTGATTCAAAGCAAAACGACATCACACTTACCACTCGAGCCAAAGATTATTCATCCTCTAAAGAGAAAGTTGATGCTATGCCTCCTTCATTGGTCCAACCATCTCCCATGACTCCACCTACCAATGGTCCTCTTCATCTCAAAAGACCGAGCCTCAACACAGTCCTTCACCCTCCTCCAAAGGGCGTCGTTCAGAAATCAGCTTTCAATACTCATGCATGTGCTGCCCAGAACTATAGTATTGTTGAAGATCTATCCTAAGCACCATCCACGATATTAGCCCTCGAAATCCTTCAAAGTTGTCCCATACAATGGAAGGCACTGTTGAAAGCTATCAGCGGAATCGACCCTATGGATACGAATTTAATAATTTTTGACTTGGAAGATAACATTCCAAGGTTACCCCCTCAACTCGCATTCCAAATACAAGTCATTGTCTCCGACAAAAACATTTGTAGAACTGCTATTAACGAGGGTGCCTCAACGTGTGGCATGTCTATTACCTGCTGGAAAGCCATCGGCTCTCCCTCTTTGATTGAATCCCATAACACACTCAAAGCCTTCAATGGCTCCAGTTTTAAGCCTTACGGTGTCCTCCCTTCACTGCCAATCACGGTAGAAGGAAAAATGGTCCAAGTTGAAGTGGAAGTCTTTGACACTCCTCTCGATTACAACCTCCTTCTTGGTCGTAGTTGGATTGATTCCATGTGCACAGATGTGTCAACTCTTTTTCGTGTTGTACATTTCCCACATCAAGGAAAGGTAATTACCATTGACCAATTAGCCTTCTTTAACTCGGATATGCGTACTGACAATGTATCGTTTATTGCCAAAGCCCCCCCCCCTCGAATATGAGAACGTCAGTGTGGGTCTTCTCAAAGACTCCTCATTAATGGGTACCTTCCCCATCCCACCACCCGATGTTCCACATCCATCTGTCTCTTCAATCAACATGATCTCCACCTCTATTCACGGAACCCCTACATCTCACGACCCATGGATGGTACCCGACTCCGACGATCATCTTCATTACAGCGACGAAATGCCTTTGAGTTTGCCTATCATACCATTCAATCGACAACTCCTCCTACCCCCTCTCTTGGTGATTTATCTCCAGATCCTTTCCGTGTCATTTTTCCCATGGAAAATATGATTATGTCTGTCATGGAAGACACCCCCTGGGACGATGGACATCATCATTCCATCCTCTTCCTTGAACAACACACCATCAAGAGCTACCAATGGATCTCGACCCTGTTGACCGTTGTCGTCATTTCCACCATTCCCAATTCCACACACGATGTGTTTTCCAAATGGAACCTAAGCAATATCTCACCCACCATTCCCCTCGACATATCCATAAAACCTGGAATTGTCGAAAAAGTGCATATCGGAGATTCGTGTTCCCCTGATGAAATCGTCACCTACCAATCACTTTTCAAAGAATTTTGTGACATCTTCACCCAGAGCTATGAAGAAATGTCGGGTATTGACCCCAACATCGTGATACATGAGATTAAGACATACCCAGATGGTAAACCCGTCCAACAATGCCTTCGTCCAGTCCACCCACGTAAAGCGGCCACTATCAAGCTTGAGGTCGAGAAACTTCTCAAAGTTGACTTTATTTACCCGTGGCTCTCACTGTCTGGGTTTCCAATCTTGTCCTGATCGACAAGAAACAAGGCACAATCTGCGTGTGTGTTGATTATAGGGATATTAACAAAGCTTGTCCTAAAGACAACTTTCCTACCCCCTTCGTTGACCAAATTGTCGACGATTGCATCGGAAGTGAAATATTCTCTCTGATGGATGGTTTCTCCGAATATAATCAAATCAATATTGTTCCTGAGGACCAACACAAAACCGCTTTCATTTGTCCTTGGGGCACTTTTGCTTATCGGAAACTTCCTTTCGGTCTAAAAAATGTCGGCGCGACTTTTCAGCGCACTATGTCTTATGCCTTCCATGATATCAAGCAAATCGTGCAACCATATCTCGATGACTTACGTGCTCATTCCATGCACCATATCGATCATCCAATACACCTCTGAGCCATTTTCCTCCGATGTTGATTTTACCATATATGCTTGAATCCTCACAAATGCGTTTTCTGCGTAGAATCTAGTCGACTTCTAGGCTTTATTGTTTCACGTCAAGGGATTAGGGTAGATCCTTTAAAGGTCGAGGTGATTCTCAATCTCCCTCTTTGTTCTTCGCTTCACCAGTTACAAAGTTTGCAAGGGAAAGTGAACTTTCTTCGTTGTTTCATCCCAAACTATGTCGAGCTAAATCTTGGATTTACGTGACTACTCAAAAAGGGGTCTGAGTTTGTCTGGGATACCATCACCAACAAAGCCTTCGAAGCTTTGAAATTGTCCCTGACACGTACTCCGCTCCTCTTCCCACCGGATTACAGCCATGATTATTTCCTCTACCTCGCAGCCTCAGATTACACCATCGCTATGGTTCTCGTCCAGAAGGATGATTTTCATGATGAACATGTCATCTATTACTTGATTCGAAGTTTAACACCTATTGAAACCAAGTATTTACATGTTGAAAAACTGGCCTTGGCAGCCATCAAAGCAGTTCAACGTTTCTGGCACTATATCCTCTCTCGCAAGACTATGGTAATTTCTAACTGCAACCCTATGCAGCACATTCTCACTCGTCAACTGCTAGGGGGAAAATACTCCAAGTGGATCATGATACTCCAGGAGTTTGACTTAGAATTCGAACGCGCTAAGTCCAAGAAATCCTTAGTTTTTTTTGAGTTGATATGCGACTTTCCCTACTCTGAGATGGAAAACGTAGCAGCCAATTCATTACCTGATGAATCCCTTTTCCTAATTAGTTCCAATGATCTTTGGTATGGAGATATCATCATATATCTCCAAACCTAGACTTTCTGGCCCAATTTTTCCATTACTGACCGTCGTCGAATACGCTACCAAGCCAGTCATTATATTATCCTCAGTGATACTCTTTATCGTCGTGGGATTGACTCAGTTTTTCAATGTTGCCTTACGTTTGACTAAGCCGAGAAAGCCTTAAATGACTGCCATTTTGGATCCTATGGTGGTCATATGTCTGGGTATGCTACTGCCTAGAAGATCTTACGAGAAGGGTATTTTTGGCCTTCTTTATTTAACGATTGTATAATTGTTGTCCAAAAATGCCATGCTTGCCAGACCTACAACCATAAAATACGGTCACATCCTGCTCCTCTTCACCCTGTGGTCTCTGTTGGTCCTTTTGTGAAATGGGGTATCGATTTCATGACATGTCACCCCCACTCGGCCGAGGGGCATGGATACATTATTGTAGCTGTAGATTATTTTACAAAATGGGTTGAGGCGATGTCGACATTTGACAATACCAGAAAGACCACAGTGTTATTCATATTCAATCACATCATAGCTCGTTTTGGTGTTCCTCAGGCTATCGTCACTGATCATGGTAGTCACTTTAGAAACTTCATGATGTTTGAACTCACTGAAAATTTGGGTCTTCGCCATGAAAACTCAACACCCTATTACCCACAAGCCAACGACCAAGTTGAAGAAATTAACAAAGTCCTCATTACCATGCTTCGACGAATGATAGTGATTCACAAAACAAGTTGGCACACAATGTTGTTTTTAGCATTGTGGGCTTACCGAACATCCATTAAGTCTGCTACCAAGTTTACACCATTCCGATTAGTCTATGGTCTTGAAGCCATCCTCCCGATTGAATGTGAGATACCCTCCCTGAAACTAGCTGTCAAACTCCTCCCAAACACTTTGGCCGAAGAAGAATGTTTGTTGTATCTCATGCGATTAGACGAAACTCATCGCGACACTGCCCTAGTCATAGAAACCCAGAAGAAATGCATCAAAGCCCAATATAAAAAACATGTCAAGCCTCGCGTTATCTCTGAAGGTGGTCTGGTTCTCCTTTACGAACAATATCGAGATGTGATAGGGGATGGAAAATTTGAAGCTATGTGGAGAGGTCCTTATATTGTTAAACAAGTTTTGGAGAAATGAGCTTATGAGTTAGTAGATTACGACGGTATCCCTTTGAGTGAACCTAGAAATGGGTTGTACTTAAAGAAGTACTATGCCTAAGATCACCTATGCATGAGTACTTGTATTTTATTGTATCATACTTCTTGTTTGTTACTGTAGTTTTCTTTTTTTTTTATTTGGTCTCTTCCCTTATGTTACATTGTGTTTGGTTTCTAGATGTCAGAGTCTCTGCTACCCCACATTGGCTTCGCTGATGGAACTAGCCATAGTACTCAGAACCTTGCTTCTACTGCTTGGGCAATTTACGCCCCTACAAAGGAACTTATCACTCTACGAGGTGTGTGTCTCGGTCGTGCGACCAACAATATTGCAGAGTATAGCATCGTTATTGAATTGTTGATTGATGCTATTTCTCTCGGTATCCATCACTTGGTTGTACAACTCGATTCACAGCTAGTAGTACTATAGTTAAGTAATGTCTATGTTATTCGAAGTCCTACTTTATTACGGGTATATTTACAAATTCACCTCTTGGAACGCTATTTTGATTATATTGAGTATCAACATATTCCTAGATGTCTTAATACATTAACTGATGCATTAGCTAACTATGTATTAGACAAACATTTGGTCCATTTATAAACCAATCACATCACATGTATCACACAACACAAGATAAGACAGTAGAAGTTGTATATATGTATATAACGATCAAATTTTTTTACAAACTTTTTTGGTCCAAGGACCAAAATTTCAAAATCTGAAGCTCATAGCCTCTACAAAGTAGCATCATGGGTGATGCTCATGATAACACATGACTTCCCATACAACCCTACGAAACAGTCGGCCAATATACTCTGACATGCCCATAGTGTGGCGTTGATACTGCTGAGGAACCTCCCCGATAGTCATGTCCAGAATGTCCACAGTCAACCCCTCCAAGTTTTTCTCCACCGCTTCATAGTCTTCAGCATCCCATCATGCTACTGGAGCCGCCTCTCCTTTCCGCTGAATGGGAGAAGTCCCTGGTGGTCGATATGGCCCCACATCTATGCCATCAAAAGGATATTTTTTGATTAGTCCTTAGACAAACATAAAAAACATTTTATATGATAAAAAATACAAAAACATTTAAAAGAACAAAATGTGTACTTCTTACCAAGGTCACCCCACTAAGGATCCTCAGGTAGAGCTAAATACGGATCCCCTCGGAAGTCCAATCCGGCATAGGCGTAATCATCAACCATCAATGTTTGTGGCTGGAACTAGTCAAAAAACTAATCATTGTATTTGATGATAGGCCTAGCTACATGTCGGGCCATGAGGTTGCACCACCTCAGCATCCTCGGATCCTATGGGTCCAGTAAACCCCACTCGACCTATAATCTCAGCAACGAGACCCTCTCAAGAAAGAAGGACACCAAAATTGATCTGTACCCAAACTGCTTCAGGTTACCTTTCCTGCATTTTGTCAACTGCGTCTTCATGCTGCGAAGGACTTCATTCGACCAGTTGAAGACTCATGGCTCTGTACACTCTATGGCATACTGGAAGTAGCTCTGAAGAGCCATGTGTGGAGCTACGCTCCCAGCCATGCATGCTATGGTGAACAATATGGTTCGCAGGGTCAAATCTTGGACCCCCTAGATAGCCACCTTGCCTTTGTTTCTTTCTACCTCTGGAACATAGTACTAGCAACAATACTCACTCATAGAGAGTCTTCCACCTCGACTACCAGTCAAGCTAGCGTGGTACCCACGTCGTGATAACCTTGTCAGAAAGTAGATATCCTCGATATCTAGGGTCAAAGTGTGGACTCCCACATGAAACAACTACTGGTCCATGTCCCACATATGAACTGTTGGTTGTGGAGCCTGATTATCTTCCTGATGCAGAG